>JAQGBZ010000279.1:0-84238 GCA_034687125.1 Neelides folsomi | reverse complement strand
TTTATAAAATTACAAGAAGTAGGTATATTATAATGAAAACAAAGTCCTATGAAGGACATCCCGCCTAAACTTTTCCCACTAACTAATGTTATATGCAAGAAAAGAAGGACTAACCAGGCGTTTTTATCTCTTTTCACTCTGTAGTATGGAGATGTCTTTATTTTACAAAAATGGGAGAAAAGGAGAGATATCAAATCAACTCAAAATATTGGTAAAAGATCAAATAACATGGAGGTTAGAATGCAAAGTTGTTCAGATGTTTTTGTTGTTAAAAGGAAGTTTTGGAAGGATTAAATATTTAAAAATAATATATGTTATGCTAAACAAACTTTTGTGCTTCACAAATAATCGATGAAAGAGTCCATTACGAATTTATACAACACGTTCGATTTTATTGAATTTCTTTTTGTGATATTATTTAATAATACATTAAATGATAACATGATTAGTTACTCATGTATATGTTAGGAGCTTTATAAATGATAGGCGGACAGAGGGGAAATAATTGATTGATATTAAATGCACTATAATTTATAAAAAGTTAATTCCAACAAGTTTTAATACATTTTTAAAAGTTAGACTTTTCTTGTTGATCGATGTTAAGGATTTACCTCGATCAACAAGAAATTTAACATCAGCATTTTTTTATTTGAATTACAATATTTAAACCCACTTTATTTGATTAATTATTGTAATCAGTAAAATTGGCTAATTTCGCTAAACATATAATCGATTTCATATTTGTCATTTCAATGTACTGATATAACAAATACTAATAATTTTGCTCTACTAACACGTACAAAATCATTGATATATCTGTACAAATTACATAGCGTTTTATTTTACAAATGTGTTCGTTGACTTTGCCACTTTGTTGATTTTCAAAGTTACAAACAGCTGAAATGTTTCGTTTTCTTTCCCCTCTTGCTCTTGGATTTGATTTTAAAAGTGTATGGTAACTCATTCATGTGGAGCTTCCGGTGGCTGAACTAATAAGGTGGTCCGACCTCTGTATAAATACGATCCCCATTTACCAGTTTCGCAGCTCGTTCAGTTTCCTCTTAATTGGGGATTAGTTTTAATTTATGGGTGTGAAGCTTTTGGTAGCCTTTTCATTCTCGGGGGAGTCGAGCACAAAGACGGGCCCAACATTCACTTGGGCTACACAATGGAACAACCGATGAGCCTCTCCTTTTTTTCATCTCCTCCTCATTTCAAGGCGGAGGGATGTAATGGGGATATAATTGCCTTCCTGCGAACTCGCTAATTATTTGCAAATGAGCTCCTTCTTCACATATATCCCGCTTTCCGAACCATAGCATTCCTTCTCCAATCAACTCCACAATTTACAATACTGATGATCGCTCCTTTTTTACTTTGATTAGCTGCAATCTTTCTTTGAGCCAACTTGAGGATCAAATACAATAATTTCTACATCTAGACAAATTATCCCATCTGTTCCATTCAAGGAGATGGGTTTGATGTAAACAAGTTGTTACTAGTTCTAACTATTACTAACTTTGTTCTTAACACTCTCACCAGTCTAGTAGATTGACATGGTGGGGGTATGAATTAAAAAAAATAACCAACTTGTACGTATCTGTATGTACTTAAACATTTGCATTGAGAAGAACTTTTAATTGAGCTCCAATTATTATTTACTTTAATGTGTGAAAGGTTCATTTTACAACTCACTTAATTATTCCCATGTACTTTAAAGCTCATTCCCAATGCTCATAAAGAAAATGGACAGAACGGCAGTTATGTTTAAATAACCATTTTAAATTAAATGCTCCTCATTTATATTTCTGGCAGAAGGGGAACGTGTGTGAGGGAAAGGGACGTGTGGAAATGAATTGCAATTGAAGCTAACAATTGTAAGTGCAATTGGCATCATTTGGCAATGAGAAAGGAGAAGATAATTGAGAATATATTCAATTTTTACCCCCTTGTAAATTACACCGTGTAATTGTCTTAATTATGTTCATAAGGACGAGAGTGGAGCCCATTGTGGTCGGATGGCTAATAGAAAGAACTAATTTGCAGAACCCTCAAGCGCTGTTTGGATTTAGGTAGAGATTCATATAAAAGGCTTTATAACTCCTTCATAATGCCACACATTCGGTGAGTGAGTGTATTCAAATGAGGATAAAAGACTCTTCTTTATGCTACAGTTGAGCCTTGACATAATGGGCCAAAGTTCTTTCATCACCAAATGCCCCCAAAGTTTCCTATTTTAAACATGGCTTTTTAAAACTCCGTTTTTTCATAAATGTTTATGAATTTAAAGTGCGTAAATGACAAGTCCTCTTGTTATAAATACATACATTCTTAAATCTATGTAAAAGAAATGGAGAGATCAATAAAAAAGATCTCATGTAAGTATTTCAAGGCAAATACTTTTGATGTTTTCTGGATGGAAATGTTGTGTTGATGATTTTATTTCATTTTCAATGCTAAAACACTTTACAATATCCATTTTTATTATTTCCAACATTGCCAACATTTGCACATTTGATATGTAATTGTGGAATAAAAGCTTTTAACGCTCAAAGTCAAAGCCATTTTGGCTTTTATGTTTTAAGATCTTGGATTTGAATCCAAGCCCATGGCATTTGTATATTGATGTAAGCTAAAAAGTTTATTTATTTACTTTAAGTCAACAACAAGTGTAGTTTGTATGTACATTTATGGTATAGTAGTATAGTGCTTACATTTAGCACATCGTATCGTATACTAGGTAGAATATACCATATAAGTAATAGTATTTTATATATTTTTAGGTATTCATTATATTTTTATTACTTGTTATAGGTATTAAGGGAATATACATAGAAAAATTATCCATTGAATCGTTGATAAAAATTAGCAGTACTACTTTCCTCAACTTTAATTGAAATCATACTGTGAGATTACCGGTAAATACAACGAGTTTAATAGGATGATTGCCATTCTGATTAACTTGTTTCGAGCTTGCTCTGACTCAAGATTTCTGTAGATGAAAATGATTATCTTTAGAGTAACCTCCTTTACAACTTCAAACCACCTCAAGATTCTTTTATTCACCCAACTTTGATAATTTCATAGTCCATTTTAAGCATTCTTGAAGGAGGTTATATGCGGGTTTTTTTTGCAAGGTGCTTTTACAGAGATTCTTTCTGCAAGTCACAATCAGATAAAAGACAAACTACTATTTTTCTATCCATGTTATACACGAGCATTAAGAAAAGATCGGAGTAATATTTGGCCTCGCATCATCTCCTTAACAAGAGATTGAGTTCTTAATGCTTAAATCTTCATGAATTTTATTAGCTTTTAGTTATACTACTCGTGCAAATAAAGTTAAAGGCCCATTAAAAGGATAATTAGCTAAATTGTGCTTATTTAACAAAATATTTTTATTTGAGCTTTTAAAATCCTTTTTGATAGTACCTAGGTTTAACTAATACTTCAAGTTATAACGTGATATGAGTAATATGATAGATTTCATGGCTATCACAATTATTCATCCCCAAATAACATTATTTGTTTATCATAAAGATAATAATGAGCGGAAAAGATTGAAAAATGAAATGAAGCTAATTAAATTGTAGATTAACTTTTACTGCATAGAGATTAGGAATCCATTTAGCGACCAAATTTATTCTGTGAATTTAAACCGAGATGTCATTACACATCAAGATAATAAATGCTCAATGGCTTAAATGTATTCACAAGCATATATAGTTTTATTGCTTTTTAAAGAACACACAATGGGAAATTTTGGGTCAAAGCTATTTAACATTCCCGATGCATTAAAAGGAAAATGAGTTTTTTACACTCCTGCCAGCCGCATCATCATAAAGCCATAAAATATTTTCGCAATTAGAGCCTCAAAGCATCAGGAGGAAATCAAGGCACATCATAGTGCTAAATGAATAAAACGAAAGAGGATGATAGAGGGATAATAAGCAGATACATAAATACATTACATTTTTGCACACAATTTCGTTCTCATTCTCACTCCTTGAAAATTGAATTTAATTAAATAAACAATGAACAATAAAGAGAGAATGACAGCATAAAACTTTGTTTGACTGCTATACTTATCAGATTTGCCAAATTATCATTGAGCTTCTCCACGTATCTTACTCTAAATTAATTCCCCAGGCTCTATGATATCTCACCTTAAATAAAGGATTTAATTCTAGGTTTAAAATGGGAGTCTAAAATGTTAGCGTAATACATAATAGGGTAAATACAAAATGGCGTAATTGTCTAGGCGTAATACTAATATGGCTTAAGTATTTAATAGCTTAATATTAATATAGCGTAAGTATTTAATGGCGTAATATTAATATAACTTATGTATTAAATGGCGTAGTTTTATAATGGAGTAAGTATTTAATAGCTTTGAACTTTAATAACGTAAATATTCACATTAAATATTTAATAGTGTATAGAATTATTAAGCGTACGTATTTTATAGCGTAAAATTCACATTCAAATGAATAATAATGATAAAGGTAAAACTTCATTTTCAGCAATATTTTCCGAGGTTTTAGATGATTTACATCTTGCTAAACACGAACTATTGGATTGAATGTAATGCTTATGAATTGTGTCTTTGTAATTGTAATCTTTAACTATAAAGATATCCTTCGTGAACTAATTGATTTCCCCTTCATATATTTATGAAGTTCTTGACCTTCCGGCTCGGGTAATACCCGTATCGGGTAGCAAATGCCAAACTCTGGGTTATAGTCATGAATTTAAAAGTGTTTTAATTTTAATTTAGCCTACACTAATACACTAGAATATCAGTGTATCCGTAATTCATTAAACTAAATACAGCAGTGTGGGCTGAATTCGGAAGTTCGGACCGATTCCGATCGCTTCACGATTTTTTACGTTCCAGTCCTGTCCGGTTCCGGTAATGTTCCAATTTTGTTTGTACTATTTTAACCCAGCTCTGCTATGACCCCCGTATCAGACCAGGGCGTCGGAACGTAACTGAACTACTGGAATTGGAATTTGGGAAATGGGGGGGCCACCGGAATTGGAATGGAACGGATTTTGGAAAAATGAGGGCCCACTTGAATCGGAAAGGAACCGAATTTGGAAAAGTGAAGGCACACCGGAATCGGAACGGAACGGAATTTGGAAATGTGAATTCCACCGGAATGGGACGGAATCGGAAATCCGATTCCTTTCCGTTTCGTTTGCACGTCCCGGTCTTGATCGGAACCAAA
Source organism: Neelides folsomi (assembly GCA_034687125.1). NCBI lineage: Eukaryota > Metazoa > Arthropoda > Collembola > Neelipleona > Neelidae > Neelides > Neelides folsomi. Next base: position 79,007 of record JAQGBZ010000279.1, on the reverse strand, counting down.
ACGCCCGGGTCTACATTTCCGACACGTACACATATCAAGTCTTGAGATCTTAATTATTCATTTGTGATATTTTAATTATATATATATACTATATATTAACTTATATATATTTCTTAAATAGTCTTGTAAAATTGATTTTTTTAATAAATTGAAGTTATTGAATTTTTGAAGATTTATTTATATTAATTGTCAAGTCAAAAATAAATTTTAGCATAAATATAATAAAAAATCTCTAGCTTAGCCCAAATGTTAAATTTTAATGCATAGGTTCCTTTATAAAGAAAAACTTACATCCAATGTTTAATATTTAGATAAGATACAATACAAAGACAAAGTTAAATAATTTACCTTCTTAAAATGCAATATATAACGTTAATCTAAAACTTACGTTGCTTTAATATTAAGCTACAAAATATTTACGTCATTAAAGTTCAAAGCTATTAAATACTTACGCGATATTAATATTACGCCATTAAATACTTATGCTATATTAACATTAAGCTATATTAACATTACGCCATTATTTACTTAACAATTACGCCATATGTATTACGCTAACATTTTATGCTCCCGATTTATAAGGTAAGAAAAGGTCAATAAAATAATTTTATACATTTATTTATTAGGGGTAATACATACGAGGCTTGATAAAAAGATTGGCGTTGTATGGGGAAGCTAACAAGGGGCGGCAATAAAATTTATAATAATAATAATAAAGGCGTAGTAAATTTATGAATTTCATTTCTCGTGCATTGACTTTGGGGGTCGGATCCTTAGGAAGCATAAATGCGGAATTGAGTGTGACTTGAAGAGAAATCAGGTCGATAGGGCCTTTCATAACCAGCTGTGGTCTCCACTTCTGGATTCTCACACAACTATAAATTATTTTCCCACATTTGTTGAAATGTTCTTGGGAGTTGCGGCGGACGGAGGAGGGAAAGATCCGTCAAAACCGCGGGGACAGACAATCCCCCCACCATCCTCTCGTACATCATTTACAAGGCGGGGTTTAATGGAATAACATGTGTTCCTGGGAGTGGGCTGAGGACTGGCATTTGGGGCCCTTAGGACGACCGAACCACTCGAGTAGGACATAAATTTAAAATCAGGCTGGTGAATTTTAACGGACTTTTGAGCTCCGAGTTTGATTGAGTCGTTGAAGGAGGAGGATGAGCGAACGTGAGGAGTTGAAGAGCCTCAATCGACCTCGCCGTCACCTTCCTCCGTTCTTCGGGGAGGGAAAGTCCTGAATGCTCTGAAATATTTATCCTCCCCATTTTTCTCCTCCTATTCATCTCCTCATGAGAGCGTGAGGAAGGGAGTCCGCTTCGATAACCTCGGATAATAACTCTCAAAGAGTAAATCTACTTTTTCGAGTTTACAACGTGGAAAAAGTTGTTCCCTCTTCACTCCACTCATCTCCTTCATCTTACTCTAATTAACCTTGTCTTTGAGGTGGAGATTCCTCAACTGTAAACTTTTTCAATATCATTAGACACAAAGATACGCATTGAACAAACTTTCACCAACCAACTGTTCAAACTACTTTTTCCCGACTTCTTTCATTAAGAAAAAATTTGATGACAAGACTTTTACTCATTATACAAAATTGCGATCACTTCAATTTTTTATATAATTGAGTTAAAAACATCTTTATCGCAAATCATAATTTTCACTATTAAAATGAACATCGGAATTCAGTCTAATACGTATACTATAGTAGTACAAATAATTAATAATATAATACTACATTAAAATTATTTGTACTATAGTATGTGCTTAAGTACTGATGTTTGAATGATCCTATGAATTTGTACATACATTATGTAGTTCGTTGTATATTATAATTATAATAATGCTTTGTCCGAGAACAGTTATCATAAATAGGTTTTTGTAGCAGCATTGGTTGCATGTATGAGATGAAATATCCGCATTACTGCACATTTTACGAAACGCTTTTGAACATTTTCCCAACTTTTCTTAAACTCATGTAAATTAGGTAAAAAGTAGGAAAGTTAGGGATATGGAATGCTTGAAGAGTTTTTAAAGAAAATGAATTGAATTCATACTTTCAAAAATAGGACATTCGAATAAAAAAACTTTGACTGTTGACATTTTTCTTTTAACGATTAAGGAATGTCGTGGAATGAGGCAAAGTGATGTAATTAATAATTCGATATTTTCTTTTAATGGGAAATGAGACGTTGGGGTTTCCCAATGTTTAAAAAGTAATATCTCTCCGTCTTTGGAAAAGAGGGAAGTGCGAGGGGAGGCCATTAGGGTTTGTTTGGTTTGGAAGGTCCCTCCAGTCCAAAGTTCCTAATTCTCCCTTTCTCTCCTTTCCTTCATTTGTCATTTTTTGATTTATGAGGGGAGACGAGGGACATGGAATGAGAGCTAAGAGCGAGATTAAATAAGAAAATGGGAGAAAGGGTCGTTTAAAACTCAAGTTTTAAACTTTATACTTTTCGATATGACCAATTGTCCTGATTTTTTCCTTCATCTTTCTTAAAAATGAACAGATCTCCACGTTTGATTTTAAATTACATACAATGCGGGATTTATAAAATAATTATATGTATAAGATAACCTATAGCACACAATAGAAAAAGTTGAGAGAATGTTATTCTTACATACCTAACTTACTATATCGATCTCTTTATAGGGAATAGGGTTGGAAAAATTAAATAAATGACTTTTGTTCCTATATTTATTAAAAAGGTACGGGGGTTTTAAGGCCGGAGCTATGACAGATAATATATACGACTGTGAACTCTGTTTACTTTTCTCTCTCCCCTCTCACTTGCACATTTAGGAAAGAATGTGAAAAATTTTCTCATAGAAGTTAGAATCAATCTATTTTGGTATTTGGACAATGCAATAATGTTTAGTGAGGAGACGAGGATCATTATTTCCCCCCCTTTTTGATATTTCTCTTTCCTTTTTTACTTGTGCCATCTTTTCACCCTTTGGGGAAGACAATGAAGATAATATGTGTTATATTCAGAGGCATAATATAAAATACAATCCCATTTGAAATGGGTGCAAATGTACTGGGAATATACCGAATGGAACGAGGTGAATGTAATGGTTTTTATATAAAAGTAATAAATGCGAAAATATCCCTATATATTAAATAACCATATTATGTCTGATATTTGAGGAAAATGGAGCAATATAGCCCTGTTGATGTTTATACAGCACGAGTTAAATGTCCGTATAATGCGAAGGCGATTCATCGGTTCCTTGTCCATTCATCTTTTTATCATCAATGTCATCATCATACATGTTGAGAAAGAGCATGCAATGGCTTCATTGAGATGTAATAATATCCCGAAACAGTGGCCATAAACCATGCAATAACCATTACATAAAAATGGTTACCATTTATTCCCAATTCAATGCTCCTTCCCTCACTCCCAACACACAGCTCCTCCACCAGACCAGTTGGCGGAGGAGACTCGTGTTTGAACATCTTTTGTTTTCCTCGGGACTCTCAGGAACGAATCGATGTTCCGATAAATTGAAAATTTTCCTTTCTCCTTCCACGAAGGGAAATTGGAAGGGGGTTGATATGGAAAACTGTAAAATTGGCCAGTGATACGGCCGCCGTGAGGACAGGGGAGAATCATAAGGGAGGGAACAATAAAGTTTTTAGTTTAAGTGAGAGTGTACATTACCTCTGAGGAACTGGAGATGATGATGAGAAAAACTCGTAGATCGTCCTGGCAGGTGGAAAAGAACACACGATTCACAAACCCGTGATTGATGGCCTTCAGTCACGTGAAGAGGAAAAAACTTACCTCCTTCTTCCAACCAACTCCTGAGGAATCTCAACACCGCGGACAGGTGAAGAAAGAAGTGGAGAGTTTTGTTAGCAAAATTGGGATGTCTGGGCTGGTGAGAAGGTCGGAGAGAACTGAACCTCACACCGCTCCTCTCTCCGCTTTTCACCAAATCCCACCCAACCACTCTTCTTTCAAGAGGAACCAACCACTCAGCTCCCCTCGCACAACTCCAACTTTATTATTCACAATTTCACTACGAGGAAATTTACTTATTTCCAACACAATGGAAAATATTATTACTCTAATTAATGTCACTATTTTTATATCAAATGATTTACCTCAATGAATCAAATTCCATTATGCAATCCCCAATGTTGGTATTTTAAATAATATTTCATAAATGAAAATAATAATATACTTTTTATTTTAACAACACATGAATATTTGCATAAGGATGGAAATTATTATTATATTAACATTTTAAGACAAAGTTGTTAATAAATACATATTGTATAGTAATGCATAAAAATAATTTTGTAATAGCTAATACATGTATATAAATATATTTCAAATATTTGATCTTTGAAGTTTGAATTTAATAGTAGAAAAATGTAGAGATTTTTGGATTATTGTAAGAATTAAAATTGTACATCGAGTTGAGAATTTTTAATAAAACTATAAAATTATAAAAGTAATTCAAAATTAAATTACATGTTGTATTTATGAAGGTGTGAATTTGTCAAGAGAAGGGTTTAATCCAAGGGTTTTTTCCTTTATGATGTTTGGAGTCCATTAGGAAAGGGAAGCTCAAAGGGCTCTGGTTCTTTGGTCCCCCCGCAGTGAGGGAAATGAGTTCAATAAAGATTTTAAGGGATTGAAATGAGGGGCTTCTTGGGTTTTGCTGACTCGGTCGGGTTTCTTTGAGGAAATGAATTGAGTCTCTGGCCGGAGTAATTTAGGGAATGAGAAATGTGGATGCGACGGGGCAGGTAGGAGTTTGTTCTTGGTATGAAGAAGATATCTGTCTTGAGGTGGAGGACGGGGGACGGCGGATGACAGGAAAAATGGTCCAAGGGAGTTATGATCCACCATTCCGTCCATTCTCCTCGAGTGGAGCTGTGAGGACAATGAGGCCATTATGGTCGCGACTGGTGTGTTTAAGAGGAGGAGAAAACCCATAATTCCACCGCACAATTGGGACAAACATGCAGAGACAAACACCGACTCGGAATTTAAACGAGGTTTTTATGGTCGCCGGTCGGGGAAGCGGGAGCGGGACAAGGAGAAAATCAGGAGCTGGCGGGCTGTCCAGACCTTCACTCCAAATCCACTTCAAGACATTCTTTCAAGAGTGGAAAAATGGAGGGGAAATTGACTTCACTTTCCCAAAGCCACCCGATTTATTTCGAAACAATTTTCCCCTTTCTCTGCCCGCCACTCGAGAGGTGAATAGGGAAAACTCCCATTATCACTATCGCATCTCGGCCCTTACAAATCACTGAACAGTCAATCCGGTCATCTTAATCCCCCGCCCTGCCCATTTTCAATCTCCCTCCTCAATCACTTTCTCAATTATTCTCCATTCGTCTTCTCCTCCCCTCGACCGCTCCCTGGAAGATAACAACCACTTTAATTCAAACCTCGAGTCAATTCATACCCAACTTCCACTCCAAAGGGGGAAAGTTTTAAAAGAACTTAAAGACGAATGTGGGAATTTTGAAAATGTTTTATAAGCTCAATGGGGGGGGGGCAGATGTGGAAGTGTGGCACAAGTTGTGACCCTTTCCTACTAATTCTTTTGTCAAGGAGGTTCGAAGCCATATTTCGTGGTTTGCATCGTCAATGGCCGATTATCAAAGTTCTCTACTTGAGGAGAACCCCATTTCACAAATTCCACCTATTATGATTGAAATATGAGTCAACCACCTGCATCTATACATATCTCTACCTACCTACCTAAATATTCTTCGTCTCATCTCATAAATGGCTAGAAATAATTCTTTTAAACACAATCATACTAAAATATGATTGATATAACATGAACCAATTGACAATTTAAATATTTAGAATTAGATTTAATTTAGAAAAAATCCTCAAAGCTGTTTATGAATCTCGATTTACAAAGGATTAAAAAAATTACCCTTGACCTCAAATAATTTTGCAAAGGGTTGTTGGTTGTTGATGGCAAATCAAATAATTAAATTTTAAATACTTGTTCGTCAATTACCTTAAATATTGATTTTTATCGATGTCGTTCGGAATCTTCAACAATTTCCCCATCTGCCATAACGACTTGCATCATCGCCCCCAATTCAATTGGTTTAATCGCAGTCAATTTGATCCGCTTCTTCTTGATCCATTCTTCCTATATTACATTACGAATCAGGGCATCGTTGAATTTTATTATTTAATTATTTTGACCTAAGTTAAAGTCCGAATGAATATTATTCATTATCAATTTTTATTTAGAATGAGGGATCTTATCATCGGAAATGACCAAATTGTTGTACTTTGACAATTTTTAATAATTTGCCACCAATGAACGTAAGAAAGAGGATGCCATTAATATCTTTCGGGCCCTATTAGTTAAAATTAATCTCAATTTGTAAATGGAGATGAAAATAATCAAAAGACAAACTAGTTAGTTAACAGAGAACTTTTAGAGAAGTAATGAAAAATCATAGATATTCAATCGGCCAGTCACAAATTCAGAACCGATCATTTTGAACTCCCCCTTCTTCTATTTAACCAATTGAGATCCCGTTTTATAACTAATTTAATGAATTCGATTTTAACAAACTACCAATGATCTCTAATGGACATATGAATGCAAAAGATCTTAAAGGACCCAGGCTCTTACCATTCAGTGTCCAGGTGAGGGTTGAAAGGAGAAGGAGAGCTTTGTATTATTAAGATTAAGCTGAAAGCCATGTTCAATAAAAGTGATGAGAATTAGATGAAGAAGAAGGGTTCCATCATTCAAATCAGATCCACTCGGTACTGAATAAAATGTCGACGTAAAAGTACTACCTACTATAAATAAATATGGTGGGTACAATACACATGGTCTTAAATGTGTATGGTTTATGCCAATGCATTAAACACTATTAATGCTGTGGCGGGTCCGGAGAGTGGGACCCAAAAATTAAATAAAAGATAATATCATAAAAATCATATCGATTGGTTGCGAATATCAATAAAAATTGTAATATGATTCAAATCCTAATTAATTTTATCGTTTAGCAAAACTTGCGCCAATTCTCGAATTTGTCATTAAACGAAATATCGATTAAGATAATTATTATATATATTTTTTAAATGAATTCATTTGGTCCAATCTTCAAATACCTTTACCTTTTGAAATTTCAATAAATAATGGAGAATTATCATAATTTCCATTAATTGGTGCAACATGCGTTCAAAATAATAAGAATAACATTTACCTTTGAATATTTCTTCATCACTTTATTTGGGAAGGTATTAAATGGTTTATTTATTAATAAAATTCATGAATTACAAAGGGGTTAAAATAGGATGTTAAATCTTCATTTAAAATTAATTACTTTCCATCGGCCCTTGTCCTTTCATATCCTGCCCTCTTCGCAGTTAGCTTGTTGCTCTGGAAAATTAATTACCTAAAAGCAAAAATTAATCCTTATCTCGGTAATTCATCTAGTTGATGTTTCCTCCCAAACAATAATCCATTTACTTCCATACTCACCTTGTATAGTGTGATAGTGTGTGATTTTAAGTAGAAGGCGTGCTATCATCGAAAGTTTTGAGATTGGAACATTTTACTGGAACATTGTAATAAGAAGAAGAGGATTGGTCATTAACCAGGAGGTTATAAGTAGGTGAGTGTGTAATGTCAAACATGTGCGTTGTTGCTTATTCATGCAGATTCGAGAGAGTGTATAAACTATAGGGTTTAAAGAGGTTAACAAGGACGTGAATGGTTTTCAAGATAGTGAGCATGAAACATTCAAAGTTCTTATCCTCAACTTTTCCTCTACCTGCTTATTACTCTTTAAGTCCAAGACAAAGAACAGTTGATTGAAAAATGAAGGCAAAGGTATATGTAGCCTATATTTATACTTCGACCGAAAAAGGAGGAGACGCTTTCTAATTACCATGTAAAGTAAGGGCATGTTGCATAATTCTTCATAACAAAGGATTTCGTTTGAATGGTTCGAGATAATTGAAAGAGATCAAAGGTTTCATATAAACTGGGGTCTCTATATATTCCCCACAGCTCTCCTATTTTCTCTTAATGCATAGGGCTTCTTTCGGGCTCAAGATGATGGGATTCCCTGCAGAATACGAGAATACAGAAAAGTGCCTACACAAATAAAAAACAGATTGAAAAAGAATGAAGAGTTCTCAAGTTTCTTTCGGGAGTTGTCTGGAATCCACTTTGTGACCTGGAGAAAGAATACAAACTATTAAATTTACATAGGATTACTTTCACATCTCCTTCAGACGACAACAACAACAATTTCCTAGTCTAGCATTCAATTAGGAAAAATATTTTTTGAGTTTGCTCTCGCAATGAGCTTATTTAAATTGTTGAAAAATACTTTTAAATAATCAAATTTCATACGGCAATAAAATAAATAATAATATTACATATATTTAACATAGCTTGTAGTATTTATGAATAAAAATTTATTTTATTCTGACTTGGGCATCATAATGTTATAAAAGTCAGAGTTATATGTATTTTGGTTTTTTGGTATATTTATACTTACTTGTATTTGGCAATAAGAACTAACGATAAGACGGTCGTAAATTTGGAGTGTTTATATCAAAAGATATGCATTTGATATATAAGTGGTTGTATAGAAAAGGTGATCCTTTTTTTAGATTCAATTCGTTGTGGGAATAATAATTCAGAGGAAGAAGATAAATTAACTAAAGTGCATACTTTTGTTTGTTCGGGGGAGGAAGGAAGAAGAAATTCCCGGAGCTCTCAAACTTTCTTCAGCCCAGATATACGAAAGAGCGTAATGAAAATCCTTCCATTTGCTTCTCCAATGAGACTTTCAAGAGACACTCAAGACAATATTTAATCAACTCCTTCAACCTCACACGACCTCGCATACTTATAATATAACTTACATTTCTTCCTCATCCAGGATGAGCAAAAATTCCTTTCTGCATTGTTTCAACTTTTGGATTACAATAAGTTTTCTCTCATACTTATGTACAATAATCATTTCAATTGTTTACTATATGTAAGCTTATTGCATAGTATACTATACAAAAAAATGCATAGTAATGAAGAGATGAGGATGATATATTTATGAAGAAAAATTCAAAAAAACAATATCTGTAACTACAAAGATTTATGAAGAATAAACAGTTCTCAAAATTTATATGACATACATATATATGTACATATAATGTATACTTACTATGAGGTTAGAATTTTACATATTGCAATATTATTATTAGCAGATCATATAATGCAGATCATATGATCATATGATCATATGTATAATGTATGACCTGGACCTGAGGGATATAATCACATGGAGAACTGGTAAAAGTAAAAGAAAAGTATTTGTCCGTTTGAAACCCGAAATGTATTTCATCTTCTCTTTTGTTGAGTGGAAGGAATTGGAGTGACAGGTTGATGAATTCTCCTCCTGAGGAGCCGAAGAGGAATGAAGTTCGAGGGAAGGTCATGTCCTGAAAGGAACTCAAGGAAGATATCACCCTTCATTGTCAACATTTCCTATTGAGATGTAATTCCTCTTTTAAATCTACATTTGAAGGAGGCCGGTGAGGATGAAGTGTATGAGTATAGGAAGAGAATCATATTATCCAAACGGGGCCTCCAAATGACTCCCAGATGGGAATCCTTCTCAGAGCTCGCTCAATTCCCAAGTTAATTATCTCCACCGTTAAATGAGTAGTCAAAGGAGATGGATGGAGACGGAAGTTCAATGAAGGAAGAAACCATTTAGTTTATTAAAATCACTTTTCCCGCTTTTTGTTAATTAAAACAAGCTAACGAGGGAAAAGTTGATCTTGGCAACAAAATATTCCCTTCATTCCAGAGCGGAGAAATTAAGTTGATTTTTTTAATATTTAATCGCATGAGCATTTCATTATTATTATTAAAAGTGTGGAAGTTGTTTGGAGGAAATTGCAGAGAGCGAGTTGAAACATTATTATCATAGTCCAAGGCTCGTAAATGGGAAATGCTGCTCAAGTGAGTTGAATTAAATTTCTCTCACTCTCCGTCGGAGAATCAGCCCTTCATCTTATCCCACTTAATCTCCGCATTTCTAGGAGAATTAACCCTATAGATTCATCTCCTTCTCTCGTAAGAGGAAATGAAACATTTCTCTTGAGAATGAAACGGAGATTTAACCTCAAAGCCATGAGGTTTGTACGAGGGCTTGAGCGGATATTTGGGAAAGAAACCTCGGTTTTTATTCAGCGTTTCTTTCTCCAGAGATGAAGGATGATTTGGCCCCGAATCAAAGGCGGTTTATTGTACAGTTCCGAACCTCCTTCATTTAGGAAAACCTTTAAATGACCATTGACAGCTGACATAAAAGACCGCGTGTGGGGACATTAGTTTGGAATGGATTTGGGCCGTTTGGACCGGCCTTTGTGGCTCACCCTGTGCCTCAAACGACCAAAGTTCCTTCCGCTCTCTCTCAAGTCAACTCAAACAAAGAAAGGAAGCCCACAACTCATGTTGACATTATCGGAGGGGAGACCCCCCTTTCAAATGAGCCACAGTTCCAGGCCCAGGAGCACCCCGACGATGTCAGGGATTTAACGCAGATTAACATGCTGTTCATTCATCTGTGTTATCAAATCATGTCGGGAGAATGATTATGTGGAAGCGTGCAGCTCGGATTAACATTTTTTCTTTCTTTTATTCAAGATGTGGCCCGAATTCATAATGGAAGAGTGGGGAAGGAGGAAGTGCGAGAATCAAAACTCACAAAATCCTCCAATTTCTCCAAATCTACCCACAATACATGCATACATAAAGAACAAAACCCGGGTCCGGGTTGAGCCAAAAACTCGGAGAAAGCCATCTACCAACTTTCTCTTTTCCCAAAATTCCAAACACCCATCTTACTGTTTCTCTGTTATAGAGGGAGCAAAGTCCTTCAATCATCCTTTCAGAGCTCAACAAACTATTCGTCAATGAACCTCTTGCACATATTGAGATCATAATATTAAATCTCTTGAATGTGACAATGCCAAAAATAATTTATAGTCTAACAATAATTTGACACCTATAGTAAATAAATTTACATAAACATTTATGATAAAATATTGATAAAATATCAGAAGTGGGTCGAAGTTTAACTAATTTTATGCAAAAACATACATGAAATATGATGCCAATTTGCAATACTATTATACTTGGATATTTGCTTTTTTCGTTTGAGATGGAATAATATTAATAGTGAAACATAATCGCTTATAGCATTTTTATTTTCAGAACATATGGGACAATATACAATATTTAATATGTATGTTTATTGAGAGCTAAATTTTTTACTAGGTATAACTACTAAGTATGTAGGTTCTGTATGTACAGGCTTAATTACATAGGAAAATTAAGCTTTAATACATATCCTACATAATATTTTTTACTTTAATACATATAATATGTGTATGTATGTATATAATTTAAATATATGTTTCTCAGACAATTGACAAGATCTTCATACATACTGGTGCAAGATCTGTAATTACATGTATTAATATCTGATCGCATTGCATTTTGTTAATCTACATCCGACCAGTAATATTTTTTCCTCGGCGTAAAAAGCTTAAAATTTATTAATTTATTTTAATTGATTACTTCCATGTTACTTCCATACAAATACATAAATGCTCTCATCATGGAGATATGTACTGATTGTGCCATCTTTAATAAATATTTATTTATCCTCGTTCATGTAATTGTGTTTTTCATTAGCAAATTTTAATCTTTATATTTATGCACATTATACATAGGTAGGTACTCGGTGTTGTTAGGTAAGGCCACGGAGGGCGTGAGATATTGAAAGGAATTTTGAGGCCTATACTATACCATATACTATTGAGGATTTTTAATTATTAATTATCTATCCGGAGTAATTATGTTAACCGAAGAATCCGAAAATTAAAGTTATGTATGCTTGTGTCTGTGTATATTTATGTATTTAAATGTATATTCATGTCACTATACAGATATATTATAAGTTAATATATCTGTATAAGAATTACAAATTATAAGATAACCGAACATAATGAATTGAATTGGATATCTTAAGATCCCATGATCAATATTTTTTAAATATATAAATAAATGCTATTAAGCTAGAGTCTTAATTAAAGTTTCGAATCGAGAATATTTTAAGTCAAATATATTTCAGTTAAAGGGTTTCTCATATTTCTCCGTGTGTAAACTTTTCTCCTCTCGCGTCTCTTTTAGTAGGTGGATTTCATTAAAAGGAGGAGAGTTGCGAGGTCTTATCATTCACACGATTCCATTAACACGGAAGGCCGATGAGGATAAGGGCTTCTTTGAATAGAAATTTAATTTTATTATGGAGGTACTTAAAAGTGAAACTCGAGACTGGACGGAACTTTGCCCCCCAAAACTTTTATTTTCCTAGTGTTAGTAATTAAGAGACTCCCCCCATTCTTTTTAACTCTCATGAATCTTAGCTTATTTATTAAATTCGACTAGCCAAGTGGGCCAATGGGAAAAACCTACTTGTTTAGTAAGATCAATCTTCATTTAATCCTTGAGTAAATAAATATGCATGTTCATTCATAACTGCTCACGTTAACACATTTTTATTTCTACACTGTTCATTACATTATACTAATATGCATACACATAACCACATTTAAATTATAGAGCTATAGAGCCATAAATGAAATAAAAACAACTTTAGATAACACATGAAAAGTTTCGCACAATACCTAAGTAAATCGAGATAATATGGAAATTATTTTGTTTTGTCTTGGTAAGATTGTTGAGCTGCGATAAATTGATAAATGAGGACTTAAATTTAGTATTGCTGAATTGGAATCTTTTTTAGCGAAATGAGTAAGTGAAAAATATAAAATATATAAAATAAAATATCATAAAATATAAAAATCTATCATTGGCATATTAAAAGGTTTAAAGTTTGAGCAAGAAATAATTTTATCTGTTAAGAAGCATGAACATAAACATTGACAATAAATATCGTTAAATTTACTATCATATAAATCATCCCACTCTTGTAGGTTTAGTATTTGTTATTATAAAGTACAAAATATACTATCTGTAGATATAACAATTAATATTATACAAATAGCAATCATGGCTGTTTGTTTGAATTTCTAAATTTCAGATTTTACTCACAATCCAAGATATCATCCTGAATTCTCGATATAATAATACTATTGGGCAGCGGAGAGGCCAACGGAGGCCTTGAGGTTTTGAGCAAACTCTTATGTTTATAATGGGATTGGTTCGAAATTGTATAGTAATAATTTTGGAGGATAATCGAATTATTGAATAGCATATAAGGAGGCTTGTGAGCGTCTGTAGGTTGCTGGTGAAAATGAGGTTCCTCTCACGGATGGCTACTAAAGTTTGAAGGAAAGGAGGGTTAGCGTGATCTCTAAATATTTATGAGATCATTCTGGAAACTTTCTCCCTCCCGCATCCAGTTTTCTAATGGGATGGCTAACTCGGTTTATGGAACTTTAACCGTCTCCCCTCAAGTAAATTGACCAATACTCTTCAGCCCTTTCTCCATGAAAGAAAGAGAAAAAATGAATTGGAGTTGGGAGCCGGAGGACATCATGGCTGTTGACAATGAAGCTCCTTGGCTCGTCAAGCTCGGATTAGAATAATGGATTTTGAATGAAGGGGCTGAGGAAATGAATTTCGACGACGGCTTTCCAAACGACGAATCTCTTAACATTTCAGCACAAATTAATCCACCCATGTACTTAAAGACTAGTCTGATCTAAAGCCTAGCTAAGAGATACATACATACACACTGCAAATTGTATTTAAGATGGAAGATTGGCGTATATAACTAAATAAAAAATTTAATTTAGATGATTATGTAAACATTTACTATTTATATCACGAACACAATACCAATTTGCCTAGACGTATTATTTGCATCAAAGTCAAAAAAATGAAAAACAATGTAATACTATGTATTTTTATAATTGTGTAGATATTTAAAAATTGTTAAATAAAAGAATGTTATTTACGTATATACCATACTTTAATTTACTGTAACAATAATTTAATGGAAATTATATTATTAGCATTAAATAACTTTGTTTACTTTTAATTTTCAGTATTTATATTGGTAGTACCAAGTGATATACATAAAGTTAAGTTATATGACAGACTTTCAATGAATTCAAAATGTGTAACATATGACCTTTTATCCATTTATTCCTTACATTGATCTGGCAATGTGGGATTTTACGCACACCATTCCATTGTGGTTGTGGCATTGTGAACACACATACAAGTTGTGGATATAATAAAGCAAGTTAATAAACAAAGTTTCTTTGTGTTTTTTACTCTACAATTCACAAAAATTCTAGGGTTGTAAATGTTAGTTTGTCCATTATATCCAAAGGAAAGGGAAATGGAAGGTCTGTTATTTTTTCATAAAAAAGAAAAATGAACCTCTCGAGTTTTTCGGCCCGTCGCAGTAGAAGAGTTGGTTGTTAATTAGCCCCTGGCTTTGAACCTCCTCACCTTCATGGGATTTGAGGAGGTCGAGAGAGAAGGGGGAGGTCGAGCCGCATCTGCATCTTCATCCTCCGAAAGTAATTTATTGTCACTTCATCTACTCCTCCTCGGGAATTTATGGAGTAGAATGGTAAATGGGATAAAATGGAACGCCAGTGAATGAGAGGACTTTTCAATGTGAGCCTCCAAAAACTTTACTTTCTCTGTTTCACTTCCCAAACTTTTCCAACCCATTCTCTCTCGGTCCATCTAGCTCATGCAATACTCTCATCGGGAAGATGTCGAGATGAGCGTAGTATTATTTCCCTGTTATTGTCGGAGTCGAGAAGGTCGGCGGCGGGGATGGGAATTCCTTATAGGCCGGCGGGTTGGGAAGGAGGGACATCAATTCATAACCACTACGGTATGCCATAGGAAAAAATGTTTTTCTCTCTCCCCCATTGTTCAACTCCTTCCATGAAGAAGTAACAAATGCTCCTCCGCCTTTGTTCTCTCCCTTCAAGTCCACTTCCATTTGAGAACAATCGCTGTGAGGGAGAAATAGAGTAAATGAAAAAGGGACAAAATTCTTATTTATTTTTAAAACCCCAAAGACGGTATTTTAACATTTTAACTACGACCACATCACAGAATAATTATCGTTTCAACATAGACCTCAACTTCCATCTCACCCCATGGAAGGGTTGATGAGGTTGAGTGAGGAGAATAAGCAAAAACTACCGATTAAAATTCTATTGTGCTAAATAGTCAAAGACTATGAGAAATTTAGGTCGAATGTTTTAAAATTAATTATGAGATTATGGAGGGCTTTGGTTAATAAAATGAGGATATGATTTGAAAGATGGTCAATTTGATAATTAGGTAAGAAGTTTATTTTTCGTTTAATAAAATATGTGAGAGTCATTAATACCTAAAATGTGAGATTATGTTAATTTTTCATTATTTATTGCAAATTCAAAAGGTAAAAATATTTGAAGATTTGGCCAAACGAATTCATTTTAAATATATAATAATTATCTTAATCGATATTGCGTTTAATGACATGTCATGAAATGGGTGTCTCTGTTGTCTCTATTGGGTTTCTCTATCTGAGGGGGAGTTCAAATTAGGCACTGCATTGTGATTGGCAGATAGCGAATTGATGATTGAGTATCGAGAATTCCTATGATTCTTCATTTTTCCTCTTTTGTCTTTTACTTTTGATTTCATCTCCGTTTACAAATTGAGATTAATTTTAACTAGCAACTCGTAATATTTCAATGGCTTTCCCACTTGCTATTATGATCATTGGTGGCGAATTATTAAAAATTGGACATGTGAAATAATTGAGTTTTTCTTCCATAATCAGATTATTGATTCAATATCAAAAGAGGTAAAATTAATAAAATATTCCATTGTACTTTAACTTTAGTCAAAATAAATAAATTATATTGTACGATCATTGGTGGGAAATTATTTGTAAATTGTTCCCGTAAGATAATTCAACTTGGTTATTTTTTCAATCATGTGATTCTAATTAAATTCTAACTGACTGACTCGACATCCACAGTGAAATATGCTTGTTACACTTTAAAATACTCCGTGATCTTTTCTGAAAGTAACAAATTAATTGTAATGTAATTTTTTAATCTGAGCTATTAATTAATTATAATTTTAGTAAGGAATAGATTTAGATTTTAAAGTTATTTGTTATTTCATTATTTCAAACAATCGTTGATTCACCGTCTTGTTAACATTTTTTTTATAATTAATAATTCAGAATGTTTAACAATTATCTGTAATTTCATAAAACAAGTCTGACAATGAGTGAGAAGAAATACAAGAAGCAGATTTTAAAATATTAAATAAAATAATATATGAAAATCCAGAGCGTGTAATTTATTAGCTTTAGCATCATTGCATAAATTTACATATGATATTATTGCTTTCATGTATACTATCTGTACTATATGGTACAGTGTTGATCTATAGATATAATATAAATAAAATATGTTCTTGGTTCTTTCCCGAGTTCCATATATCCCTATATGATATGAATTTCCTTTTGATGAAAACGGGTTATGATATGAAAAATTTAAATTTAAAGGGAAGTTTTATATTTTCGGCTTTTTCTCGAGTGGGGCGTTATAATGAGGAATGCAGGGTGATGGATTTGTTGTTTAGTTTAGGCCTTTCTGGTCCTTGCGGTCGTCAGCTCGGGAAGGTGATGTGCGAGAGGAAGACATTAAACGGGGTTTTGGAATCTCATCCAACTATCTAAGACTCGAGGATCATTACACATGGGTCTTGGCGGAGGGGAGGTAAACTCGGGTACAATTTAACTAATCTCTTGGCGGATATAAGCACCGTGATGTATGGGATCCCTCACAGCTCCCCAATAAGAGGGCTGGAGTATTTGCATATTGAGCAGTTTCCGGTCTTGGGAAGTCGTAATGCATCATAGGGCCCTGACATGGTGGATGGGGATCGGCGGGTTTCCACCGGTCAGGTGAAGTTTGAGCGGGGGTTTTGGGCTCCTCCTTGTCGGGAAACCTCTTTCTCAACATAAATCAAGTGAGCGGAGGCCGGGCGCCTCGAGGACAGTGCGGGATCTCCGTTTTTTGACCATTAAAATGGAACGAGGCTTGGCTCCTCTTCAGCCATGATTGTGTTCTTGACAGGAGGAAAGGATCCGCCTTTCGGTCGAGAAAGCCGTAAAATTTGGATATAAAACTCCGTCGTTCTCCGACGGTTCCTCCTTTAATATTTTTTAATCTCTCGTCATACTCATCGATTCCAATGGGAGGAAGTTGTTCCGCACTCCGCAGCCATGTATCCGACACACACTTCTTATCATCGACCTTTAATGAGTTTAGCTCAAATCATGAAAAAAGGTTAATCTTGTTGGTGAGCGATGGAGGTTTGGCGGAGGGATTTGAAACTTCCTTTTTTAATTAATTAGTCCAACGGGGCTTCCAACATCTCTCCTCATTATGAAAGGGAGAAGAAATGAAGTTGAAATTGCCAAGAGACTTCCGCACAATCAAAAACGACTTTCTCTCCTGATAAAAGGAGGCAGAAAGTGGGTTTCCACATATCCTCACAACGTATGGTCTCTCCATTCGCCACTTATTAATTTACGTTCGAGAGCGCTTCTTAATTACTAAATATTGGGAAAGAAGTAATGGGAAGTTGAGGGGGAAGTCGGGAGGAAAATTAATATCTTTGGCCATTGAGGGTCTAAATGAAGAAAAAAGTAATTAGACGGGAGAGAGCGGAAATTAAAATGTAAGGAAGAAGTTTGAACGTTTTCGAACCGCAAATATTTTTTTAAAGGAAAAGTTCCATTTGGGCAAGTCTTTGGATGGAGTGAGTGGGAATCTTCTCCTGTAAGTGCGGGTGCGGAAGAGGGAAACGGCCATGATTAAGGGAGAAAGGAGAATCAATAGAAAGTGACCGGACGTTCGTAACTCCCTTTTATAAACCATGTCCAGATTTTTTGGAATAACGAGCTATTGAGGAGCTGCCCACATGTGTGGACGAGAACCAAATTGCGTCGTCAGCAGCTGAACCGTCAATCCCCTCGTTTTCAAATATGTATTCACTGAGGAGCTGACCAAAGGCTTATAAGACGATATTACTATTATTATTATTATCATCTCCCCTTTCACCTCCATTCATAGCTCACCGTCGAGATGGAATTCCCTCCAAGTGCCCAGCCGCCCCTCCCACTCATCTCCCTTCATATGAACACCTATCGAGGACCGAGAACAACTCCAATTCCGAGCAAAATCCAACGGAAGATAAAATATAGAAAGACGCTGACTCTCCGTTCTCTTTTTTCAGTCGGAAAGTTTTGGCCTTCTGCTCCTCCTTTTAGGATGAAGTTGTTGTGAGAGGATCTCACCTCCACGACTCTCACAACTTTCATTTCTCCTACACCCCTCACACACTCGAGGGAGGTATGATAATTTATGATCGAGAGACTTTGAGATTTACAGCCATCGAGACTTTTCCAAAACTTCTCCTTACCATGTGCCTTTTATCAAATTTTCCGCCCTCATCAAGGAAAATAAACCTGAGGTTCGCCCACGCTCTTTTCCCCATCAAAGGAAAATAAACTCAAAATTGCTAAAATTGATTGAATCCCTTTTCATTAAACTTTTGACGATCAATTAAAAATTAACAACACTAGAAAAATTAAGTTAAAAATTTTGGAATCATCGAGATAAAGGGTTTTTTTTAATAAATATCTGGCCAATGGAAGTGTATATAAAAGTAGGATAAGTAAAAAAGTGTAGTTTACGAGACACATTTTGTAAAAAATTGTGTAGTAGAAATCGGGCCATTGAGTTTTTTTTTAAATCTAAATGTAAATTCCCTCCTCTTTTCCCACTTTGTCCCCCAATCTTATTTCAATAAATATTCAAGTTCGGGCGATGTTGTCCAACTTATGGAGAAAGTTTGAGTGTGCAGGTGGCGAAGGGAGCTTGCCGGTTGGCGAAGCATACGAGATCCGTATAAAGTATTTAAATCCACACGACACTTGATAGATTCTGAGGCCACAAGAGATTGATTTTCATAAATTTTTTTGGATAGGTTGCAAATGATATTAGAGGGAAATTTGGGGATGCGGGAGAGGAGAGGAATGTCTTGCGCGCGTGGAGACCCCCTGAGTTCACCCCGGGATCGAGCTAGAAGTACGGAAGAGGAATCATTCCGATGCTTTACACCCAACCAACCCGACTTGCGGATCTCTGGCACAGTTTCTCTCCGACTCTCCCAACCTCCCTGTCCCGCACCGCTCTCTCCCGTTGTCCGCGTGCCAAGTCGAGGCCTAAACAAAGGCATTACTCCACTCACTCCGATACCTTCACGAGATTATTGAAGGAGAAGAAGCCTAGCGGGTAAGGGAATTCTTTTAAAATCCTATATATGTATATAGACCGGTAGTTGTGGTCCTCTTGGGCTTGGCCGGATGATTGATTCCCAAGCCGGCCGACTTCCTTGATTGTGGGGGAGGCGGAGAGAAAAGGGCCTTTGTTAGCGAGTTCCATTAGTCCTCTGCTCCAGTAGCTGAAGGGAAACCTAAAGACCTTTTCAGTCCACTTTTAAATCCCCAAAGAGGTAATTGTTTCTCGCCTCCATCGTCCTCGGCAGGCAGGGAGGATGAAAGGAGAAAACAAGGTGATAAAAATTTCATTCCTACACGTTGAATGTGGGGGACACGGGGAAGTCTCCCGAGCTTCGTCCAACCTCCTTCATCATTTATGCAAACCCTTAAGGGTACAAAAATACAATAAGTATTTAACGACATCTTTAGATGGAGACCTCTGCCACGACTGAAGTGTCCTCTCGATCCTATGAATAAATTACCATAAGTCCAATCCAATTCCTCGTCACTTTCATCCAAGGACCGGAATTTTAAAATTTTAAATCGCCCAATTAAATTTTTATTCCTTTTAAATAAAGCCGAGGAGGGGAGAGGGCCAAATGACTGTTTGCCACACTCGCGCCGCTTATTTTTATTCCCACTTCCAGGGGATTTTACACAGGAACTGAGCGGGGAAAGTGCGGACTGTGGAGAATTTCCACTGGATTGAGTGGGAGATATTAAAGGAGTGGATTAGAGGAAATGTACTCGAGAAACACAGAATTCTCATTTCATCCACAAGGCACCTCGTAAGGCCGCTTTGCGTTATGAGAGATATTTCATGCATATTCACTCACCCGATGGCGGATGATTTTGAGAGGATCTCTCAACCTCTGATCCCACCTCCAGGGTTTGTAATCGGAGTCGTGGGAATGGATATTTACTATAACAACTCCTTCTCAAAGAAATGCTCAATGCCGCTTGCAATCAGCTTACGAGTTATCAACTTTGATTCGGCCCTCTGACAGCCAAAAATTATTTATACGCTGAATTACATAAGTAGAGATAGCTCCTTAGTGTCCTTAGACATCATCCGCTCAAATTCACCCACACCACCAATTCAATTTTAATCAAAGTAGGGAAATATACTATTATTATATAATTGATACTATTTGTATAATAATTGATACAAATTAATATAATATCCTATGCCTTTTGGATTTAATTAATTTAATTCATGCATTAAACACATTATATTATGTATATATTAATTACTATATGTAAAACAAAACAAAATGTTTCAACATTTATCATCTGATTATTTTTAAAGACAATAATCAAACTAATGAGTAGGGAAAATGCTACATTTTTGAAAATAAATAGCACCGTGTCCCATTAGTGTATTTACATTCAAAATGCGTATTAAATTACAAGGCATGAGTGGATGTGTTCAGTCAGTCAGTCGATTCTCCAACTCTTCACTTTTGATCATTATCTAAAATGAGAATTAAAATGTCTGGCGGATTCTTCAAATTGCTTAATTACTCAAATGTCATCATTACCTCAACTTCCATGAAATATAAATTAAAAGCTTCCCTTTTATCCTTCTACTTTTATTCTATGAATGTTTTGGCCTCTTGGGAATAAAAATGAGGCCTAGGGTTTCTTTCCTCCAAAACTTATGAAAAAATTGAATAACGGCCCGTGTCAGTTGAAATCAAATGTTTTGGTTTTGATTGACCGTTTTGATCCAATTGGGAGTTATTTGAATATAAAATATTTACGCCTCTTTCCCTCTCTACTTGAGAGTCAAAAACTTTGTTTAAGAGTTTTATTGGATTTGTAATTGGATTTAAGTTTGGGAATGTTTCTTCAATTTCGTCATTTGAACGTCGTGAGGTTCAAATCTCAATCGATTCACCATCGTTTCCGTTGGATCGATTTGAATTGAGTCGATATTTTCCGTTGGATTATCCGCTGTTTGTTTGTTCCTAAGAGTTGGGATGCTTCGATGGTAAAGTTGCATATAATCGGGACACTCCCAGCCCTATAGCCCCCAAGTCTAACGAACAATAAGTGAGCGCATTGAGGTTTTAAGGGTTTTTAAGGAGTTGTGAGGAAATCCATCCTTTTTTGTGGATCAAATGGAGCGAGTCAAGTGCTTGTTTCTGACGCATTTCATTTTCAATTCATTTCTTGAGACTCGAACAACATTCTTATCGGAGATTTACATAATGGAAGGTTTCCTCTTTAACATTCACTTAGCTAAATAGGAAAAACATTTGGAGATTCTCGGGATCATTAGCGGAGTCTTCTTGGGCTCGTTGGGCCGTTGAGATCATCATTTCTTATCTCCTCCCTCTCATTGCTATTTCTTTTCTATTCAAATCCAGAATTAAATTGGAGTAAATTGTGAGGTGATGGGAAGTTGAGTTGGTTAACTCGAGGAGAGCAATTGAGGGGAAAGAAAACCCGCACTCAAGTGTGAGAAACGGTGAAGGCTCATTTGAGGATAAGTGAGGAAGTGTGAGGACCTCGGAGGTAACAAAATCCGTCTAATGAAGATTGAGTGAAATAAAGATAAACCAGGCTGGAGGTATTCACCATCTTGTCTTCAAAGCCCCATTCATTAACTCCCTCCTGCCCTCGTCATGGGGACATGTCAATCCTCGCTCATTTGGCATTTGGGTAGGGCGAAAGTTTGAATCAATATTCCCCTTTGGCTCTTCTGGGCGGGGAAGAAAGTTTTTTAAAAAGGATGTTACGTAGGGAGAAGGTGGAAGTGGTGGCCTATATTTCTAACTCGACTTCCTCCCGCGCCCAACTTGGCCCTTCTTAAAAAATCCACAAATCTTGGGTGAATTTGTCTTGTAAAAGAAAGAAAAAGAGAGGAAGAGGAATTCATCCTTCGGTGAATTGAATCAGATGGAAATTTTTGTATCCTCTATGATTCAATTCCCCTCCCTTCCTTCCCAACTTTCCCGTCTCGGAGGAAGGAAGGAGCGAATTACACTGGGCAGAGGGAAATTTCATTTTTCCCGCCGAGTGCTTGATGAAATTGAGCCTAATCTCTTCTACGTCGTTGAGGTAACCGGGATAAGCCTAAGCCCTTCAATTATCTTATTAGTTTAAGAGCGGATCTCGAGTTTCGCCGCCCGGGGTGGAGAAATTAGGAGAAAGAAATTCCCCCTCTTTTGTCATCATTATCCTTGGGTGGCGGTTGTTGGATGAGGTGGGTCGTAGAGGAATTCGTCCCATGTCCGCTCCGCCTGAGGAGGATCTGATAAGACGAGCGAGGGAGAGATGAAGCTATCTTTCCCCGCTCTTCCAGGACATATTGATTTTCTTCCCTTTGGCTCCGAGGCTAGGATGTATATAACCTCTCCACCACCTCCCTTTCTCTCTTCAATAATTAATTGGAAACCTTTCTTCTTCGACACTTTCCTCATCTCACAAATATCTGCATTGATATTTAATTGAGAAGTCTCCTACTGGCCCAGAATATCAATTCCTCCGTCGGCCTATGAAATCGAGACAGACGTGCAATTCCTCTTTATTTATCTCCACCAGGGCCGTAAGTTATGGGCACACGGGGCCTTTACCTTTTTCATAAAACGAAGGAAATCCATTGGCGGTCTCCAAATCAATTGCATTTTATTTCCTTTGGTGGAGGGCAAATTGAATAAAGGGGGCTTATTGGAAGGTTGAGGGCCGCTCGAGTCAAGTGCCGTTAGAACAATGTTGTTAAGATGAGATAAATTAGGTTGTGAGAGGTGGACACTTTGCCCAACTTTCTCCACCCGGGGAGGATTAAACGGGAGTGAATGATCGGGCGTCGTGGAGAGGCGTTGAAGGATTTTCCAATCTTCTCCTCATCTAATTACCCACCTGGAAAGTTGGACAGTTGAGACATATTGAAATTGAGAAGATTGGGCCCGAATTGTCTCCTCACCCCGGGAGACGGACGGACGCGGCGTGTTGCTAATGAGGTCTCTTTTATCTCCTTCCCTCTTACATCATCCGCCTCATGAGGGCAGGGGAGGAAAATGGAGATCAAATGTCGGGGAGTCATAAAGATATGTGTGTGGATGGTGGGCATGTAAATGGATCCCTTACAGAGATTGAGGAGAGAAAGTAAGTGCATAAATGTGTAATCTTTCCTCTACCTTCCCCTCACGCCTCACTTCTTTCAAAAGGGAAATCTGTCTATTTCAACGCGACCCCCCAAACACTTCCAACACATTAAATACCTTTAGAATGATCAGGAGAGGATCGCGGGTAGTTAGTCCACACTCAATTTCCCATAAAAGCAAGAAGCGTTCATTTGACTAAAAGGATCCATCCTTCTTCAATGCCATTTAATGCAAAATAAATACATATACATGGGATATTAAGTTATTCACAACCAGGGTATAATACGTGTGTGGGAGGGATTTCCAGGATGGAAAAGTGTTGTACAAATAACATCCACTAATGCACCAAACCTCACATCAATGAATAATATATCCCAAATGATAATTTCCAATCCTGATCTATGGACACTTATGCAGGGGAAAGTGGTTGCACTTGAAAGCACCAAGAGACAATTTTGAAACGCATTAATATCAATATCATTTTCACTGGGGGTTTTAATATATAAAATCCGTTTAATTGCAATTTGAAATCCTCTTCAAAACTTGTTGAGATTAAAATGAGGCAGGTGGTGAAGTTTTAACACTAAATGAGTTGCGGATTAGCATTATTTAAGATTCTCCCCATTTTTGATCTCTGGTCCGGGAGAGTAATTGAGGATTTATTGCACCTGTGGCTGAGTCAGGTGGTGAATACATTCGCGTGCAAAATTCGTATTATTTATTTTTGAGACGAAGGCTCCCTGGGGAGGGACAAGGGAGGAATGTCAGGGAAAATAAACTACGCGAGTTTCCTTGGGATGCGAACCTTCCAACTTCCCCAACTAATGATGCCGCACTCAATTCACACATTCACTCACACATACAAACACACCTCAGTATACATTGAGTAAGTATAGAAAATGCGGGTGTCATCTCCATGCACAAGATGTGAAAAGGGTTGTAACGAGAGCAAGTAGCGGAGAGAAACCCCGTTTTTTTATAATACTTTCCCAATCATTTCCCGTCCCTTGGAGGTCGTTGAGTCGAAGAGGCGATTGAGTCGATACCTTTAGCATTCCATTCAATCCCGCCTGGCATATTTAATTCATCATTTATTTATTTTTCGAGTTTCTTTGCATGAATACTCCCATTGATTTCATTCATTAATTTTAATTAGCAATTAGGGGAGTAATGGAATTCTCTCAATTAATCCACAACTTCGTTATTTTCCCATTACCTGAAAATGATTATTTATTAATTGTTAATATTCCGTGGGCTGTCGCTATGGTTATTGGAGAATGGTTTGATTGGACTGAATGGATTGAATGGATTGAATGGTTAAATGAATTTGTAGGTTGTTAAGTGATCGGATTGAGCGAATCCTCTCAATCCTGAGTGGAAATGTGAAAAGGAGGATGATTCATAATAAAGGACAAAGTTTGGGGCCGCATCCAAACAATGAGACACGATGAGGATTTTCTTTTAAAGGAACCCTCAAGGAGGAAAGTTGGTTAATTCTTTACAAAGACTTTCCCCACTCGCTCCCCATCTATTCATGTGGAGTTTAGGGGAAGATTTGGGTATTGGGTTTGATTAGGTAACCTGCAAATGTTTGGAAAATGAGTCTCCACAGACTCATTTCTTTTCCCTCAGCTAAACTTTCTTCTTTTATGGCGGCCGATGAGGAACTTTTGAAAATGAACCCAGCGACGCGTCGATACTTCTCCCTATGTCCACAATACCCTTCATTAACGCAATTATTGGATTGGATCGGGTCTGAACTTGGAGTGAATCCTCATTCCCATCCGAGTGAGATGGATGGGTTCTTTCAACTCGGCTCAAAACTTGGAATTTGAAACTCGTTGATTTGGAATTTGAAGTTTGTCGTTGGCTTACGCGTAGGCTAATTAAGGGACAAATGAGCTTCAAAGGAAGAATCGCGAGAGAGTAACGGCTTGATTAAGGGAAAAAACTTTGGGAAACTCCTCCAAATCCCAACGATCATTCCCTCATTTGGAAAATGATTGAGGCTCGGGAGAATTGGGGTTATAATGGGAATTGAAAGGAGGTTTTATAAGGAAAGCCCCTGATATGGCATTTACCCCTCCAAAATGTCATTCCCTTTGAAGAGAGGAATAAGGCGGGAAAATCGGATAAGAGGGAGAGATTATCAAACAAAGAGGGTAAAGAAGAATCCGGAAATTGACCTTTTCTCTCTCGCCGTTCTCTTTTTGAGTATAACTGTGAGAGAGCCTCAATTGGGTCTTCACCTCCAGGCGGCCTCATTTCCTCTCACTCAACAATGGGAGAAGAAAAGAGCGGGGTTCTTTCATTTCAAATCTAATTCTCCTCATCATCTTAGGGGGAAAGTGAGCGGTTCGATGGTCCTTAATAGACTCCGTATGGGGCCGGTGTTTAATTTGAGTCCGGGGAAAGGGGCCTCCGATATTGACTCAGGGCGAAGTGGGGAAAGTAATATTTACTTCAATCTCGCCTTGAGAAACATTTTCCTTGTCTTGCCTATCTCTCCCGGTTTCTTTGTCAACTCGGATCACAACGTGGGAAATGATGCGGAAAACATGGGAGGTTGGAGGATTAGTCGAACACGTGTGTCAACAGCCGATGTCTGTCAAACCCTTGGCAAACACTTGAGAGATATGCGAACTTCATCGTCTTCAATTTCCATATCCAATCAGGGGCCATGAATGAGGAGGGGAGTTAGTGAGATTTCACTTCAATTACTCCGCCTTCCCGGACCAGGCGGGTGATGTTGAGAGCTTTGCTCTCCGATTCCCTCAAAGAGAATTCTGATTTATTTGACCTCATTTGAAAGGAATGGAAAAATTGTCTTTATCGATCTCTCCATGCCAAGCGGGGGAAGAAGCAGTTAACTCATGTTGACTCAACGAGATTCCAAATGATTTTACTCATTTCTCAGATTACCAATTTAAATCTCTGATGGAACTCGTACTAATGAATAAAATAAACAAATATATACCATTAGGAGTGCCATATATGTGGGTTTGTATGCAAATGGTGGTAAATGTACCAGGGGGCTTGATCATCCCAATCTCCCCTCATTGTTTCCCAGCCTGGACGATGGAGGTAAGAAGAAGCAGCGAATGGCCCTTTACCTCATTCATTCTCCTTCTCAACGTCCTCAAGGAGACATTTCTCCGCGCTCAATTTATTTAAGACTTTGACGGAAAGTCAGGCCGCGGATCACCTTCATTTCCATATTTTAAATTCCTCGTTTGAGAGTGAGGGAAATGAGGGCCCTCATTTACATCACTCTCATTGTGGTGAGAAAGGAAGAAAAATAAATCCTTCCCAACACGTTTGATTCAATCTCTTCGAGGAATCTCCCAGGGTTGAGGAAATATCCAATGACATTCAAATCCAGATCCCTACTTGTGCTACATAAACGCCGTCGTAAAATATTTACTCGCTTGAGAATGATGGAGGAGCGCATTGGTCATAAAGACCAACTTTATTTCTCCTTTCTCTGCTGAATAAAATTTGTACATTTTCCTATAACAATCACGAGAACATAATGCCAATGTAAAAGACTTGAGTTGAGGAAAATGTTTATGCAAGGGTCAATGGGAAAAATAAATTTTTCATATGCAGTTTTTTACAATGCTTTTTAAACTCACGTGCATAGGATGCATGTAGCATGTACTATAAAGTACTTAATGTTAGTAATACATAAATATTGTGAGCAAACAATATTAGCAAACTATTAAAGTATATATATCAAGTAAATATTTCATTATTAATGGATCCATGTGGATTTTATGCATTTTTTATTAATGTGCAAGAATATTAGTTTTCAAGAATCTTTAAAAAATTGTATGAAGTAAGATTCTTAATATTGAACTTATTTTAAAATTAGCAAAATGGTTTTTATGTATTTAAATATGTACATAGGTAGCTTAACAATCATAAACTTTTCTCTGTAATGTTCTTGTACATGAGAAGAGTTTTGGCATAATTTGAAAATTGAGTAGATTTTCTATGCGAAACTGGAAAGTTTTGGTAATAGATAAAGTGCTTCCGTGTTTTCCTCTCCGACCCAGTTCGAGCCATTGTAACTAGGAAGAAAAATAAATGTGTCTTTTTTCGGCGGAAAAATCGGAGCAGAGAAGAAAACCTCCGTTTTTCCTCCTTAGGAGTTGTTGAGTCCGGGGGTTTCCTTTGGATCAACCTTTCCACATTCATCTCTGGATCGTTGACGTCGACAAGTTAAGTGAAGTTCGAAACTCGCAGAGCTCCGTCGTTTCCCCTTTATTTATATACAACGGGATCAGTTAAGAATCGCAACCCGCCGTATTGATATTTTTTATCCCCGTTAGCGATGGAAGATCAAAATAATTCTATGAGCTAATTAGCATAATGATGAGAATAACGAGAAATCACAACAATATTTATCTCATCAAAGTAAGTTGAATCAAACAAACCTATTTACTATATACATATGTAGTATATACGTAGTTAAAACCATGAATTAGTTTCGAGAAGAATATATGTAGGGATTTTTAGGAAAATACTTAAATGGAATACATTATAATAGATTAAATGTATATTATTTTTATTACTTAAAATACCCAACAACAGATATATAACATATGAATTACATATGTAAATAGTATGTACTATTAAGATATTTTAATAATAGTAAATACAAATACCATATACAGTTTTATCTGAATGGAATATGATGGTAATATTAAACTACAATGTACGTCAAAGACTCGGAGAAAAAGTAAATTGGGAATTTTGCTCCTAACTCTGAAGTCATTTTGGATTTCTTTCGCAAAATGGTATTTTAAAGTTTTTAATTCCTCAAACCTGGAAATATTATTAATTTTCGTTTAACAGAAGAAAATTCCGAGTTAGTGAAATGTTGTGAAAGGATGTTAAAATTGGAATTTCCTCCTTATTAGCACCCTGGGTAGGAAATGAAAGGGGAAATATTCTCTCGTTTAAAAGAAGGATTTCCTTGGACGTTGGTTGAGCGCAGAGGGGCCCGTAATGATAAGTCGACGTGTGAGGGATAGGATGCTTAATGTGGGACGGGGGAATTAATGCGAGGCCATTCCTCACTTCCCCTCCCTCTCCACGTATTTTAATTTCTCTGAGAGATGAAAAGAAATATTCATAAATCCCCATATTCTCCACTTCCTCCTCCTCACTAAATATTTTCCTTAACATGATTACTCCCATTGCGTTGTGAGAGCGTAAAATATGAAGGGACTTTTTCTCTCATTGTTCCTGCTCCGACAGAAGAGTCGAAATTGTTGCAAGAGGATTATTATTTCCTTTTTATTCCCCTCCCTTTCCAAATGAGGAATGTCTTCCCAAGGAGCCGACTCAAGGAGTGTGAAAGGAATGTGGGAAAGTAAATTCTGGGCTGGGTGAAGTTGAGGGCCTTTCAAATTCGCACCAGTCAAAATTAAAAAATAAGGCCCCTCATTACTTCTAACGATAATGAATTAAAGCTTGAAGAGATCCTTACCGCTCCTCCTAATCTAATAACTAACTGGTCCAAGAACATTTCATATTAAGAGGAATAGTTGAGGATTCCGCGTCTCACTTACGCCCTAAAAGGGATTCCATGATTCGTCATTGAGGAAATCTAATCATGACATAACGAGGGCCGCCGAATGACTCCGCCCGCTTACGGCCTAATCCTAACGACCCAGAAATTAATTATGAGATGTGAAAATAAAGGTGGTTGAGGAGCGAGAGGAGAGTTGAGGTGTAAAGTCATTTGAACCCGGGGACAGTGTAATAGTCCAATAAAGACTACTTTATTATTGTGTGTTTTTGGTACAAATGTTGGCTCTAAACTGCAGCCTGCGAAACTCTCATAAACTTTGCAAAAGGACACAAGATCCCCTCCACAAACCTGCCCCATTTTTATGAGACCGGCCCAAGTGTTTCTCCTCAAAAACCCAAGCTCATTAAACCTTATCATGGGAGGGTGGTGGACGGCGTTGTAAAAACTGGTTTAGAGACTAATTTTTAATTACAAACCCCATTTGGAAATCCCCTGGTCTATGAAAAATGAGGAGAAAATAAACCCACTCGGGTTTTTTAAATGTCTTATCGCTCATCTGTCGGATGATGTTGGTCGCCGAGACCGGTGATTGGGATGGTGGAAGGAGGGGAATGAAATTATGAGACAAGCTGACACAGACCCGGCTCTTTACTGCCCAAACGGAACAAAATTGTCTCTCAAGAGGTTACCCTGAGGCAGATGGTTAATTAAGATTTGAGGAAGTAACCAACTTCCATCTCACACTGCTCCACATCCCGCATCTCTCCCACTCAAATGTCTCAAATCATTTATTTTAATTGAGGATTCCAATGAACGAGATCCTTAACGTCCCTAATAAGACTACTTAATAAAATTCCTCATGCCGACTGCACATAGAAATTTTGACTTCCTGCTATAAGAAGCTTATTGAATAATCTGACCGCTTTAATTCCATCCCGATGTTTTAAATAATCGAATTTCTATGAAATCAGATTTTAACTCTTCCCAATCTTATTTTAATTGATGAAATGCTTTGGGCACGGTGAGAAATTAATTTGTACAGTATGAGGTGAAATTAAAAAAAGAATTCAATTATTTTTCAATTTCCCACGAACTTTGAAATAAGTGCGGGCTTAGTATTTGTGAAGATGGTTCAAAAACAATTCACTTCTCGACCGAGATGGAAGATGGTGAATTTTATACGGGAGATTAAGTTGATGGTCCCAGTTATTTGTTGCCTATTGATTTATTCAGTTACCTTCTTGGGGTCTTTGAAGTCTCATCGGGAGGGTGGAGAGTTATTCGCCGTAGCACTCTGGGGGAATTGGAATTGGACGGTGTGTGGAGGTCGCTCGGAAAGCCATTCTTATCCCATGCATGATTACATCCTCCAACAGACTACTTCCTCTTAATTCGCTCTTACCAAACTCCTCATCGGAATCACAATGAGCGATCAAATGAGAGAAACGCGCTCGGAAATGTTATAACAATAAAATAAACACTCATTTTTAATCCTATCTATTTCAACCATTTGAGAAGAGGATATTTGAATACGGAACAATCCCTGATACTTCCTCTCAACGATTCTTCACGGAATAATAATGTACTTACCATTTGGAGGAATAATTTGATCAATAAACCAGGTTTATTTTTAATTTCTTTTATCGGATTAAATCTTTCAACCACAACCATTCAAAAATTCATTGGTGTTTACATAAGTGATTAAAAGTGAAGAGTCTTTGTCTGTAACTTATATTAGTATACCTAATGTTAGTAATAAAATTGTACATATTTATTCTGTTGCTTGAAAAGGATTGATTGTATTAGGGAAACAATCAACCCTAAAATCATCATATTGAGTAATTTAATCGCTTAAATGCATAAGGAGGAAAATTGCACAATTATGGGTTTTAAAAGTAGGTAGGACTCCATTGCCATTGAGAAGGGGAGTTCGTGAGCAAACGTTCGTGTTTCTCTCGAATTGATTCGAATGAGTCTGAAAGGAATTGAACAGAATCGGTCAACCTCTCGTAATGGATTCAATCTAACGTTATCAATTCCGATCGAGAAAGGAAGTTTGAGTGTGGTAATAATAAGAATCCGAATTTTCTCCTTCTTCGCCAAATCCACCTATTTATGACGCCAGTATTAAAAATGGAGCTCAATCGGAAATGTTCCCTTGTACACATGCCGAAAGTGAACATTTCCCCAAGAAAGGAAACATTAGGTAACGGGGGAGACATTTCTAAATTCTTTCATAACAACCTCATTAGTTTTATCTTTGGGGAGAGAGAGAGGCCTTCGTTTAACGTACTTTTTATTTGACACATTTTCCCTCTTACTTTTGTCAAATGGGCTTTGAGAAAAAAATTCCCTTTCCCAATCACGAGAATTCCTATCGATCCCTCTTGAAACGTTTTTGCATCACCACTTTATAATATCAATACTTTAATTTCCCCATTGTGGGTATTTATGATCATTTTTAACCAAATTGCCCTGTCGAATGGGACTGAATTGGAGGGAATGTGAAAGATCAAGTTGCAATTCATTGTTGTGATTCACTTTGCCATTTCCTCCATTC
The DNA here is from genome assembly GCA_034687125.1 of Neelides folsomi. Classification (NCBI taxonomy): domain Eukaryota; kingdom Metazoa; phylum Arthropoda; class Collembola; order Neelipleona; family Neelidae; genus Neelides; species Neelides folsomi. The sequence continues at coordinate 47,388 of JAQGBZ010000279.1, read as the reverse complement.
CTCCTCTTGTTTTACTCTGGGTTGAATGTTCCGCTAAAGCCTGAGAGGGATTTTACATCCATTTTTACGATCCATCTCGCTCGGGCTGAAAGGGAGGCCTTGAGAGAGTGAAAGGAGAAGAAGAAATGTGTTTCGTGGTTTGGGGGTCCTTGCGATGAAGAGGGCTTGGGAATTGGAGGAAATAATTCAAGTAAACGTATTTGTACTTCTCCTCAAGAAGGAGCAATGTAAATACCGGGTTCCGCCGGTGAAAGGCTGCGACTCCGCCGAGTTGGTCATTTTCCTCTTTCTCGGGACTTTCCATTCCGAAATGGAGTCGGAGAGCAATTGAGGGAAGAGTGGGTGAGGAGGAATGGTAATAAATGAAAAGGCCCCGTTCCCCTCGCCCTCGAGTAATGCACGACTCCCGCCCGTGAATCATGATGATTGAGGAAAATGAAACCGTCTCCAGCCCAGTTGTCACTACATCTCCGCACACACACATTCATACATAATATTTATATAAGCATGAATGTACATGGATGGGCCATCATGAGTAGAATGGGGAGAGGAAAGGGACGAGGTCTTTTTCCACCCTGTCAGGTTTCAGCGGATCAGTTGGAGACAAAACGGTTCCTTAATAAAACATCTCACATTACGATGCCCCGTCACATTTCTCCCATCTTTTAAAAGGATAAATAAAAGGGCGGGCCGGCTCAATTCTTCATAATGGGCGGACGAGCGGAGGCTGGAAATTAAATTCAAGGGATCGTCTCCTCCCCACCCACTACTTCCTCCAAGGTGGGACGGGTGCGAGGATGGAGAATCCATTTATGTATGAGAAAGGTCCTGGTGAAAGACGGTTGAGCATTATTGTGCAGCCGGAGACTTCACCTTTTACCTTCCACTTGTTCAAAAGGGGAAACAGGATTAGAAAAATGAATGGATGAAATAGAAAAGGCCTTCAGAGGATGGAAATTCCTCTTCGTTGCCCGACAACGTTTCACAAGTCATTTGAATCCTGCAGGGAGAGATGTGGAGGAATCAATAAAATGGTGAGCTTTACAAGACACGATGGACTATAAAATCAATCACCCCGATTGTCTCAAATGAAAGGATGGGCAAGAGGAATTTTTTATCCCCTCTCCCCTTTTTTTATATTTCCCTTATTACAATTTGTGAAGTTAAATACAAAAGTTTGAACAATTTCTTTCCCGAGTTGGGAAAGTTAGAGAAAGGAGGTTAATAAAATTTCATCTTTTGCATTTCTTTTTCATTCTCCTTATGAAAAAAAATGTAATGTAATAGGCATATTTTCACAAATCCTCCCCTTGTCAAAAAGGATTTTTGAAAATACGACGGTTCATTTAAACTCTTTAAACTCCGCAAATAGTCCCAGAGTTTCAAAATTGCATTCCAGACGACTGAAACTTGTAAATGAGGATGAATCTGTATTGCCATCCAATACATCTCTTTTTATCATTCCCGAACACGAAGTATTTAATAAATACGAATGTAATTCCGCTTCCTCGTGTCTCAAACCCAAAATTTTATTCTTTGAATGTTCCAAATTTGTTTATCCCTTCCCCATTCGTATTTGGCCGGAACCTTTATATTAAATTAGGAATAGTAGACCGCGGATCTGGCTAAACAATCAATGTTGGATCGGTAATATCTGTGCCCTTGATTTCCCCGGATTTGCCTGTTGTACAAGGAGTGGGATCCAAAGTGATGTAATATATGCTCCCCATGTTTTGATCCACATTTATTCTCCTTCAAAACCCGAATTTATTTGAAAGACCATGAAATATAGGTGGAGATGGAAGTCTCCCTTGTATTGAAATATGAGGAAGATGATGAATTGAGCTCAAATCCTTTATCATATTATTCCTCGCAGACTCACAGCTGAGGTTTCCATTTGATACCCCGCCCGTATCTTTCTCCATACACACTCGGAGAGATACAATCGAAAAGAATTCATATTGGATTCATATCACATTTGCACCATCCGCCCTATTTTCCTTCCTCGCTTCCTACAATTGATAAAGAACAGACTCCAAGATGCGATATACTTAAAAAAGCATTAGATAAAAGTTCCTTAATACACCTTCATCATATCATCAACAAACACTACCGATACTTAAAAAGAACCATTTCTGATCTTTAATTTATAAGATTTATTTCTGCAAGGATTTTATACCATAGTAGTCTATAAAAGTATCCCTATGAGTCTATAAGTTGTGATACATGGAGGCTATTTTAATGTTAATTTAAAATCTTCACATTATTATTATTAAATATTAAGGTTGGTGTTTCTGCAAATTAAATGCCATTAAGAAACAAATTGTAGAGAATTAAAATCATAAGGAATTGAGGGTGAAAGTTGTAAATAACAACAATGTTGTTAAAAGTAATCTGGAAAGTTTGGGAAGAAGCTCTCCGCCCACCTTACATATGGATTGTCTAATTCAATGGAAAGTACTTTCACAATTCTGGGAGAATACGCCAAGCATGCAGATATCTGCATTTTCTAGGGGAACTATTTGAAGGAGTCGTTGACTCATTCCCCTATTGGAATTGGTGGAGAAATCTTAAATTCCTCTCAACTTCCTGATTAGAATGAAGTTCCTTTATTTTCCCTCTCCGCCCAGGAAAATCCTCATTCCCAACCCAACTCATGAAATGTCTCGAGCAGTTGATGAGGCCAATGATGAGGTTCCCCCAATGCTTAAAATCCTTAAAAAACTCCTTTCCTCCCAAAGAAATATAATTTTCCATTATTTTCGAAAACCAGTTCTTTCCCTGTATACCTCATATAACATTGCGTTACATTGGCTACCCGGGCAGTGTATTAAGGTTTTGTGTATTAAATGTATTTTCATACTCTCCTGGCTTCTAATCGGTTTCTCTGAGGCTTACGCCCTTCACCGGTGTAGCGAGAGATCGATGAGGGGGAAAGATAGGAAAGTGAGGATGGTGAATTAGGAAGGATTAGTGGAAAAAAAGCGTGTGTTTGAAGAAAAACTCCCATCGTTTTCCCCATCTTGGAGGAGGATATTTTTTTCCCTGCATGGATCCTCGAGATAGAAGTATGACGAGACTTGCAGGAGATGAAAAGGACGCGTTGGAGTTGGCCCCTGTATGAGAAACAGTGTTGAGTGGAATGGTCATATTGTTAGGGCGGAAGGAGCCCACTGGCCAGTCAAATCCTTAGTATACCAATGGTAAAACGATGAAGAGAGTTATTTTTACGAGCGAAAGGGGACAATTTCATTTGAGCGGATCAAGCCGATTTCTCCGCTCATCCCGCCCAAATTCCCTTATTCTTTAATAAGCGGGATTTTATTCAGAAAGTGTTGGTTTGAAGGAGGGAAATGATCCTTCGGGTCCCTTCAGCTCCCTCGACCTTATCGATTGGCAAATAAGGAGAGATTGGTTTATGATGTGAGTAATGCAGTTTTTTCCTGCTCCCCCCTCACTCACTCTCAGTTGGTCGGGCTCTCGAGCTCAATCACTCATCTGCGAGGAGGAGGAAAGTCGAGAGAGAAAGATAATCAAGATTTCTTTCTCTTCACCTAAGCTCAAACAAAGTTTTTTTCCGTCGAGCAATCACAATAAACCCGGAAAGAATTTGCACGAACGCTCTCCTCACACAGAGAGGTTCCTTGGAGAGAGCGAAAACAAGTTGGTCTCTGCACAATCGATACCGTCCCTCGGCTCTGCTCATTTTCTCCACAATTCTCTCCATTACTCTTCTTCCCACACTCGGGTTCATTTTCATATCTTCTCCTGAGACGGCCGCGGCCACCGGAGGGACCCAACCTTATGGGCCATCTCAAAATTGAACAATTCATTACTCATTACAATATTTCCTCAAACCTCCAAATTAATCATTGGGAGGAGGACGCCAGATGGCTGATTTTCGCTCCAGCCCATCCGACCCAACCTGTTCCATGCAAATCCAAGGGAATCATTTGAAAGTCGAATTCGGGAGGAAGAATTTTGAACCCACGGCGTTTCCTCCCATTAATTGACTTACATTTCTCTCTATGTTTTTTCCATTTTTAACCGCAATATAACTTAGGTAGGTGAGTCTACAAGTATTAGTGATATGACAAATACTTATAGACTAAACCTTGCACTGGTTATATGCCAAAATGAGGAATTTTGAAAGTTTGAAACTGAAAGTGGAAAACGGATTTTGTGAGGATGTCATCATGCCCGATCGTTTCCCTGCGGTCTGTGGGAGGTAAATGAGGGGATGTTGGGCTTATGCAGATTTTTTTGGCGGAGGAGGAGGAGGGAAGGTTTGATGAGTTGTGCCGAGATAGGGAACTTGGCTCTTCTGTTGTTGTAGATGGATTGGCTTCTTTATCTTGCTCTCCTCCAGAACCTTTTGTTTTGTCTCTTAAAGAAGAGTGGTTTTTTAGGGCCGATTCGAACTCCCCTCTCCAAGAGAAATATAGTGTAAGAGGGTAAATCCATGTTCGAACTTGTGCAAAACCATCTTTATCCTCTGCTTTCCATTTTCCATGAATTATTGTGAAGGCCGTAAAATACACTTGTCTCGCTTCCACCCTTCTCCCTTTATCTCCCCCATTCCTCCTCCGCCGATGAGGGGACCTCGGACGATGAGCTTCGAACCTGGACGGACTCCCAGGAATCTCTCTTATGCAGAGGGGCACGTTTCCTAATCATAATCACCTCATCGGAGACACTTAAGTGGATGAACAACTTGGCTCGAATCTGTCGAATTTCAAAATCGTTCAAATAACCATTTTACAACGGTTTGCCCTACTCTTCAAAATATATCTCCGATCTCTTTCTCTCATTTTTTATGGCATGGGGCCAATATAGGAAGAGATGAGGAGAGGTTTTTCTCTTCATAAATAATCCGCCGCTGAGTTGAACGTGGCTCTTAAGCCCATCCAAGAACAACTCACCCGAGCCAAGATACATAAGTAGATACGATGTATGCACATATTTGGAAATGATGAACAGCTCGAGGGACCTCTTGCTCAATCCAACCATTTATTTAATTAAATTCTCTCTAAACAAATTATTCCAAACAAATGGGAAATTGGACAGACCACTTTTGATTTTTCCAACAACAATTTTTAATGCGTTTGCACAGCATTTGGAGTCATTTTTAGTTATTCTAGAGATATTTGGGGCTATTGCTATAAGCATTATGTAAATTACATTTTTAAGTGCCATCATTTAGCTATAAAAAATTAATGTGGGAAAAAGTTGGAAGTAAATAATATTATGTACATATAAATATACGTAATAAAGAACTTAAACGTCCAGATTTCACTTTCACTAAATTGAACTATATAATACAGTGCATACGAGCTGAGTTGGGTATAATTGTAATGGATAAATACCAAATGTACACATTTATGTTCCATATCTTACATAATATCGCGTCCATTGGAGTCGTGATATGTGACTTGTTTAAGAATTCATCGAGTTCATCATGTTTTCTTCATTTTCCTATTAGTAGCATGAAATCTTTTCTTTTGAAACATATGTAAACTCTTTCATTCATATTGTTTTCATGTGACAAGGGACCGGAAGGCCTTTCTTCCCCTTTCCACATTTCCAGTCTACATTTGAGGGTCGTATGTAAAATGGTTGTTTCGGGACGGAGCAAGGATGAGCATCTCGTCGGAGTAAAACACAAGGTCCATATATTGATCATATCTCCTCGAGAGGTTTATAGAAGGAGAGTCAACATTGAGATTCCTATGTTGTAAGGGAAAGCTGGAGAAAAATCGTGTTTGGATTCAGGAGAGTTTCCCTCTTAACTTGGAGCCATTGTTTTGAGAGTTGGAATCAGTTTTTAAAAGAGCTAATTTCCCCCCATCCACCAACTTCGAGCCTAAATACCCACGGAATTGAAATGAATGAATTTGGGGTCATGTGACTGAAGGCGGTCAAGGGACTCGGCAAATCATTCCCATTCCACCTTAATTCCTAAACTCCCGCAATGGTTTGAGAGAAAAATAAGGAGTTTTTTTGAAATTGGAGTTGAAGCTCGGGTCTTTGGAAACTTTTTCCTCCGTTGAGCCATTGTGAAGTTTTTTAGGGTTTCTCCGTGTTGGGCGATGATGAGGAGTATCGAAAAGAAAGTTGTTCACATCAACTCCTCGTCTCTCTGAGCATTCGAGGAACACGGCCTGGCTACCAATGAGGATTAATTAAGTGGGGAGGAAGAGTCAGAAATATAATTTTATTTGTTCTGGTAGGATACACGACCCTTCGTTAACATTTTTCCTAGAGCGTCGCCTAATGAGTCTGCGGTGGATGATGAAATTGTAGGAAGTTCTCTCCCTGGTTACTTACGTAAATCACCCAAACCAACTTAATTTCCAGTTTGAGAAGAAACCCTCGAGAAGGAAATTAAAAGTTTGAGAGGCGCGGGATTAATTACATTCCGCTGACATGTCTATTAGGCGGTGAAGGAGGAAGAAGGCGGCGGCTAATTTAAATGAGTTTTTTTATTTGTCTGAGTGAGAGAGCCACTGGCGGGTGGGCCCTCACTTGTGGATCATCCAAAGGAAGAAATGAGAATAAATACCTCGTTGGTCTTCCTCTTTTGATATTCGGAAAGGGAGGAGAGAGTGAATCAAGTGGAGGAGGAGAAAGTCAACTTGTCTCCACATTCTGAGCACGGAGGACGGGGAAAAAAGGGAAGTTTTAAGAAACGGGGTTCCCGAAAACGGGCTCGCGTGTCCCGAAAGCCAAACACGCAGGGTGTCTCAGCCTCCTTCCGTCATCGTGGAAACTGTAAACCCTTGTCCGCTGTCCTCTTCACATCCATGAATCTCTTGTCGCCCGCATACCAATCCGCCCCATATAAATCACGAAAGAACTCAAAAAGGATAATGGAATCTCGAAGAGGTTGTTCTCCTCTGGGGCCCAAACTTTAAAAGATAAGGTGTGAGAGACGTGGGGCTCGATAATCAACCAGCCCCCTCCCGAATAATAAGGAAGGTGAAAGTTGGGAGTTGATGGGCTCCGGTGCCGGAGGGTCGATCGAGCTCATCCCATTCTTCCTCAAGATGAGTTCAAGAGGGGAAATTATAGGCCGTCCTAAATGCCCATTTATTCCTTCCCCAATCGTCTTGCTCCCAGATGCAATAATCATCTTTTGCCCCCAAGACTCGTATTTTGACGAGGAGGAATCAGGAATTTCCCCAACTGCCATACAATCCGCTCGAGAGAGAAACCGCTTGGAGAAAATCCCTTCGGCCAATGCCCTTCCTTACATGTGTAGACTTAAATGTACGTTCCCCAATGCCATTAGTATTAAGTAGAGTTAATTTCAACTGTCTATGCAGAACAAACAAGTTCCGTGATATAAAAGCCCATTGCTGGGTTAAATTTTATTTACGACGATGCTTACAAGAATAATGAAATTCATCACTTTGCAATAAACTTACTTTTTCACTTAAGTGGATATTTAAATCAAAGGAAAAGTTCGAGCGTGTAATTTACACATAAAGCATGCTAATATCAGAAACACGTTAAACTATATCATAAGTATACTATAAATAAGCAAGTCCTGCCTATTTTTCCTATTACCAACAGAAAAAAGTTTTAAACATGCAAGCATTTAATATAATAACTGTTCAGATATGACCGTTAGACACTGACTAAATAGGTTTGCACCTTCATAAGCCGCCCATGATCTTTCATAAGGAGGGAAAGTGGCCATTCAAGAATCCTTAAGAATATCTATACTGCTCAAAGCCGTTTAAGATATGTTATATATATATAAAGTAAGTTCTTTAATAGTGCCGGTTCAGAGAATGGGTTAATTATAGGAGAAAAGTTGAAGAAACGCAGAGGAAATTTTCCTCACTTCGCTCGATTTGCATCGAGTGGGGGAAAAATAAGAGTGAAAGTTTGGCCATATCAACCTGCATTCTCCACTTCTTTAAGTTTTGAACTGTTGGACTGGAATCTGCCGGTCCATGAACACCTTAAGCACACTCGTTTTTAAAAGGGCCCTTGCTGGGCTTCATTTCCAATATTGGTATGTGGAGTTGTATTTCCATTGTGAGGGTAAAGAGCGAGCTGAGTAATTAATATGGGATAAATAGGATTAAATTATAAGGCGTTTGAAATAAGGGCTGACTATGGCGGTGGTTTTCGCTTTGTCCCCGCTCTCCACAATAGTATTATCCCGACATATTTCTATCTCTACGTTCCACGTCGAAATTCTCATTAAGTTCCATAAGATAGTGAAATGCCATTGTCCCATTGACCACGAAACGGGAGATATTACGCCTTCACGTCAGATGGATGAGGGGAGAAAATTAAGGAATTCGGGCGGGAGGAGAATGTTGATTTTCCTCATTGCATTGATTTAATTTATTTAAATGGGGCAGACGGTAGAGGGTGGAGATAATCCCTTCAACTCCCTTCCCACCCTGCACAGCGGCAAGTGATTTATTTTGATGTATGCACCTTCGCCCAATAAATCTCTCCTCGATTCACTTCCCGAAGAGAGAGATGCGGCGGAGGAGTAATTGGGAAAGGTGAGTGTTCCGTCTGGGGCGGACTTGGCATGGACCTCACGGTCGGCAAGGAACGAGAAATCATGTTCCTGGTAGTGGTCGAAAGTCGAGGAGTCCCGAGAGGCCGGAATACTTTATCTCTTCTGTCTCTTCAACCCGGCCTCTTATTCACGCTCCCCTCGCCCATGCATTATTTATTTATAATGGACCTCCAACCTGTTTCCGCCTATCTTACCTCCAGCTCCTCCAGTAGGAGCGGGTGCTAATCATTTCCTTCGCTTTCAATTATGTCGCGGGGGCGAAGGAAAATATTATCAACTCTTTTCTTTCTTCCAGACGAAGGTGGCGGACGTGATGTGAAAAGGGGATGAAAGTGGAGCGTGAAAGGACCCTTGACTCGACCCCAGCTCGGCCGAAATGAGTTTCAGATGGACATGTGAGGCGAATGTGAGTCGAGGCGAGAGAAGGATTTCAATCATTGGATGGGTCCAACGGGTCGTGAAACCAACGGCTGTCATCGCCCATCACCCAATCGCTCCTTTCACCTCTAAACCCCTTCTAATTGACTTCTCAACCTCCGCGCATTACCATTAACTCGCTCGAGAAATTAGCCCACTCAGGGCAGACGCCTCATTTGTGCAGTGGAGAGGAAGTGAAGTGATGAGTTTTTCCTACAAATGATTCCCCTCATGGAGACACCGAAGAGAAAAAGAGTCTTCCTCTTCCTCCTCCTCGCCTTCCTCCTCGTGGACCGAGGAGCGGGGAATTGTCCTTCTGACTGTTCCTGCAAGTGGAAAGGCGGGAAGCAGAGTGTGGAATGTGTGGGTCGTGGACTACGCACCTTCCCAACCCCGATTGATCCGGGGACTCAGGTCGGTCTTCAATTTTAAAGCACTCTTTCTCTTCCCAGGGCCAGTAAATAATAATGACTATTGACAGGTGCTCGATCTGGGAGGGAACAGTTTCGAAACTCTCCCCCCCGACCATTTTATGCAGCAGGATTTGATTAATCTTCAAAAGATCTACCTGCCGAGGTGCCGGCTCTCCCACATCAACTCGAGAGCTTTCAAGGGCCTAACCAACCTCGTCGACCTCGACCTATCATTCAACGTGCTCCGAGAGGTCCCCTCGTCCGCCTTCCTCGACTGCACCGGACTGATGCGCCTCATCTTGAATGGAAACCCCATCGTTGGATTGGGAAGAAACGCTTTCCTTGGCCTCGACTCTCTCACCACTCTCGAACTAACCTCATGCTTAATTGAAACTATAGAAAAGGTAAGCCTTTTAATATCATTTTAAAATTCATTTTCACTTCCAGCTAAATTTTAGAAAATTCCCAAATAATATATAAAATTTATTTTATATTATTTTTATATAAAAAAATTATTTCATTTGTAAAATTATTGCTTTTATCTACCTATTTATAAAATTACTTTATCTCATGAACCAGGTATGTACTGATTAGTTACAGCGTATGTACAGATATTGTATATCAAACATACTTATCTAGAGTAGGATAATACATATTTATATCTATCAAATACATTGAATAATTATGTGTATATTATTTAGATATTTTTAAAAATATAAATAACTTTCCTTTGTTGATATATATTATTCTTAATTGACTAGGGGAAATTTAATCCTGATAATTGGTAGTATTTTGACAAATAAGGCGGAGTTAATTAGAAAGATTGAAATGAGCCGAGGTTTTGAATGAATATGTTATCCAGTAAACGGGAATTCAGAAAACATAGCAATAATTTTGTGGAAAGTTTTGGATTGGAGTTTAGGAGAAAGTTTTGAGTTTAACCAAGTTATCTTTCCAGGGTGCTTTTGAAGGCCTTTCGAGTCTCGAGTGGCTAAAGTTGAACGGGAATAAATTGAAGAGGGTTTACGCTTTGGGAAGCCTCCCCCTGGCCCTCAAGGGTATCTCCCTTGAAGATAATCCCTGGGACTGCAACTGTCATCTCCTCGAGCTCCGCCTTTGGCTAGGAGAAAGGAATGTTGCGAATTCCGTGGAACCTCGGTGTGTCACACCAACCCGACTTGTCAACTCGACGCTGAGGGATCTCTCCATTGAGAACTTTGCGTGCTCTCCGCAGCTCTCGCCCACGACCATGTTTCAAAAGATCGGTAAGAATTGGAGCACTTCTTGTAAGCTGATTAACAATCTCCACTTTACAATTCAGGCGATTCGGGGAATGAGCCAAAGGCATTTTTGACCCTTCGTTTTTCCAGCCCAATCAATCCACGTCCCCTCAAAATGATTCTACGTCCTTTGCGAGGAAATAAATCTTTCTCCAATCACTCCAAGCTCAAATTATGATCCAAGAGGGGAGAGCAAATAGCGGGAAGAAAGGGACCGTTATTCGCATCTGTTCTTCATGGCCTTCTAATCACCACCCATCGGCCACTAATATACCTTTACGGAGGAAAATGACCTTTTCCCTACCAACCTTCCCCATCATATATTACAAGTTATATAACCCAGGGGATTATCGAACAATTGAGAAAATCTTCACCGTCTTCAAAGATTTTAGATATGCCTTTTCTCCGTTTTCCTTCTTGCTCCATATGAGATCTGTTTAAATACTTGTTTTACTATTTTGATCCAATTCGGAGATTTCCGTCGAAAGAAATATTGATTTTCAGTTTAGGCTCAACGTCCATTGTCGTCCTATATTGATGTATAAGAGCAGTACGAACTTACATATATTTATATAGGTATTAATAATTTTGAAATTTGTAGGTTTTGTAGACGTGTGTCAAAGAGCGGAGAGTCATTATTTACGATTAGTTCCATTTATAATCCTCATTCTGCCAAAGAAATCCTATTCCCGGCTTCCGATGATGAATGAGGGGACCGCGGGGGAGATTTCGACCTCTTTCACTCATTAGATAAAAGAATTGTTTTATTCTAACAATGGGGTTTGAATTTCTTGAGCTGCATAGGGAGCGATCCGTCTTGGGATATGGAGATTGGGAGGTTGGGTAAAATGGGGAAAGTTGGGGCAGCGAGAATAATATTGGGTGTTTTAAACAACGATCCAGAAATGATGGTTGCGTGGAGGGCAAAGTTTTAAGGACCATCAATGGGGAGAGTGGACAGATCGGTGAGGAGGCATTGAAAGTTTAAGAGTTAAACTTTGTATTTGAGCTTTCCATTGGGGGTCCTATTTTTGGGGCTAATGTTGTAATGTTGTCACTTTGGAAGTCAAATGGGATGGGTGGCGGAGAGTTATGTCTCTTCTTTGTTCCAGGTGAGGGAAGGAACGTGTCGCTGTTGTGTCGAGTGAGCTCCATTCCCGAGTCAAGCCTGGAGTGGTGGTTCAACGGGCAGCCGGTGTCGAACAGCTCCCTCAACATCCTCGTGGAGATGAGCGGGTCGTATCCGATTTTTCCTCCAGGTTCCCACCCGGCCGTGGAAAGGAAGTCGGAGCTCCTCATCCTCAACGCAACGGGGGAAGAGAATGGGACTTTTATCTGCTTGGCTCGGAACCCCGGAGGGACCGTCTCTGCCAACTTCACGGTTAGAGTTGTCTCCGAAATGGAGTTTTCCTCCACTTCCACCCTCAGTGAGAACGTGACCTCTCTGGTGGCCAATTTCCCAAACCTCATTCTCATCCTCGTGAGTACGTTGGCCGTCATTGGTGTTGTGATCCTCTCCCTTACCATCTTCTTCCTCATCTGCAAGTGTTCCCGAGTGTGTCGGTGTCGGACAGGGCCGCGGCCCCCAAGATCCCAACGCCAAGACTCCCAAATCCAATCCAAACCCCTCTCCCTTGAATCCAAAGGAGCCAAGGACTGCGGATCCCTCGTTAATCTCTCACCCCCTCGAATGACTCGTCATCCCTCAGAAAGTTCCACCCTCACAACGAACACCAAATCCAACGGGTCGGTGTTTCTCCTCTCGGCCAGTTCTGACCTGGGGCTTGCAGATTCAAACCCGGATCTGATTGAAGGCGTCCGTCGGGCTGACCCCGACTCCTGCCACGTCCACAGCTACATTCGTACAAAGCAGATCTCACCATCAACACCGGAGGGTCTCACAATGACCACGGCCATTGATCCTTATTCCGGCTATCCAATCGACTACGGCCTGCCCAAAGGGGGCCTCAACGTAGGGACGCTTGTCCGCCGTTCTCCATCTTATCCCATCCCGCCTCCACACAACCTTCCTTCCGACATTCCGCCTTCATATGACCTGGCTAAATATCCGAAGGAATACATCAGTCCCGCTCAAGTCCCTCTAGGCTACTATGAGTACGACGCTGCTGGGGCCTCTTTCTCTTCTTACTGCCCACCGTATTCATTAAACACCTATTTCCCTCCACCGCCCCCGTGTACATGTGGGCCGGCCATGAACGAGGGCATGGGAGGAATGCGGACCTCTTCGGGCCTCACGGCCATCCCTGAACAAACGTCCGAGGAGGCAAAGGAAGAAGCTCTGCACTCCTTAGAGCAACGAGGCTCTAGGAGCTCGCAAACCCCGACCAAGTCAACGCTGAAGCGCCCCGCGGCTCGGCCGCCATCGTCCGTGGCGCGTCTTCAGCGTCAGTACAATGGCGGGGTCAACGAGTCCCCTGACGAAGGCTATGGAGACGAATGTGGAGAAGGAACTGAAATTTAAATTCCATTTAAATACCATTCCAAGGCGGCTAAATTTAAAAAAACATGTTTTAAATAAAATTGAAAAGGTTCTGTGCAGGTACCTTTGTATTACTCGGTACAAGTATTAATTTATGTGTATGGAGGGTTAGTTATTGATAATTACATTACTTAATAATAGTTTAAATAAACTAACAGTGTTAATTACTTAATTGTGTACCTTTATACTACAATTCCTAAACTTGTTATTTAATCTTATAAATAAGTAAACAAAAACCAAACCTTGAATACTTCTTCCCAGAATGTTCTTCGATTCAAGAAACATTTTGTGAACTTTATTTCCTAATCTTCCATCATATTGACGTAAAGTTAGAGTTCCCTGTGACGTAGAAAGCTTGGATGCCGTCGTTATGATTAAATGATATAAAATGCAAATGTTGTTGTTCCCCGATGAATGTAGCTGTTATGGAAAAAGAGTGATTCCGTGATTAGCGAGCTATTTTCACTGTTGTGACTCTCCTTTTGATATGACAGAGAAAATTATACGATGAATGTACATAGCTACACTATAAGAGAACGTTGTTCCCATCCTGTACAGGCGATACAAATACTTCTATATATAATATTATAACATATATATCTATATATTGTCAATGGATTGAGAAATAAAGAGAAGAATAATATAATATGTACGAAGGCCGTTATTGAACGCAATTCTTCCTCATAAAAGTCATAAGCAGATGATGACAATATCCGAAGAGGGAGTTGGGAAATCATTTTTGACTTCAGTTCGAGGAGAAGAGCGACGATTTGAAGCTAAACGATTTATACCAAACGATCCGCCGGTTAAAATGGAGAAAAGAAATAAATAAGTGGATGAGAAAAAGGAAAAGACAACGGGACGTTCAGTCTCCCATTTCTCAACTTAAATCTCTTACTAAATTAATCTTTCTCATCTCTTTATTAACGCGTTTCGTTCCCTATATCATTGAACCCTACATTTGTTTCTTTCCAATTTCAGCTTAAAAGGACAATATGTATTATTAAAAACTTATGATTTTTATATGAAAATAACAATTACAAAGATACAAAATTTGAATGAATCTATTCGAACTAAATAAACCCCAAGATAAATATCCGAAAGTTTCTCGTAGGAATATAAAGTATTTTAAGCATTGAAAGAAGTTTAGAATCTACTGGAAGCAGCCTGAGTATAATTTTATATAAAGAAAGCAAATGAGGTTCTTAATAGGAAATCTCCCCAGACATTTAAAAAAGATAAAATCTTGGTGTCCAAGATGTTCCTCAAGGCCTTAAGGCTGGGGAGATAAGGAGGGCAGCTAATTTCACTTCAACCCATTGAACAAATGAAACGAAGGGTCTTTTAACTAATAGTTAGGAAGGGAAATTGCGGAGAAGTTAAGGGAAAAGTTTTACGCTCCTCGGTCGGGAGTGTAAATGAAATCCCCCAAGCCTCCTTCCCTTATTGATTCCATTCATCAGGGAATGGTCATAAGAGGAAGAGGGGAAGAGTTAAGAAGCTCAAGTTTCAAATCGGAAACTTGAAAGCTCCTCGGCGAAGGAGGACGGATCCTAATGGAGGGCAGGGAGAAGACAAATCGGTTCTCCGATCCGAATTCCCTCAGCCAAACTTTTCTTTTTCCTTAAACTTATCTATCATTTTCTTCAAAGATTTTGTCAATCCGCCTCAGCCCTCAATGGGAGGTTGGAAGTGGAAGTTTCAAATCCCTCGACTCCACCATTGAAAGGAATGATATGTGGAGATCGGGAAAGGCGGCCAAAGGGCGGCCGCCGCCACTGATAGCATATTAAAACTTATGTTGACAATTATCTTCTCCCCAACGTCTTTTCCCTATTTTGAAAACAAATTTTTTGAGTTTTGGAAATGGGTGAGGAAGCCATTCCCTTTTCTCTCTTACGACTCAAACTTTTCTCAAATGACTCTTTTCGATCCGAGGAGCGGAAGAATGGAAATTCGGCCCATTCTTCTCCCATCTTCTTCAAACATTGCGAAGGCCCGGCGGTTTCCCCTCCTCTAATGATGTGCCGAGATGAAGATAAGGCCGAATACCTGTGGGAGCCCCGCCATCCCGAGAGGCCTGGGGGAAAGTCTGTAAATGGAAATAGATTGATCATTTATCATGTGAAAGACGGGAATGAAGGGAAAAAATTTCACACGACCGATTTGAGAAATTTTCAAGAGAAGGTCACACATAAATCTTACAACAGGAGGCTAGAATCATTAATCGATGGAGGAAGAAAATACCAACAAGGGATAACCATGAGAGTAATCGACTATTAACTCAACGACAATGAAGGCAGCTAAATGAAAATCTCCCATTTTCTTCCCCCATCCACTTACTTCAAGGGCCACGCATAAAAATAATGGAAATATTTCAATCTTCTTCAACTCTTACCTACTTTACAAACCATCTGATCCGATATACCTAGTATTTACTTATACATAATATATAGCTTTTTTATAAATACATTCTACTATATACTACATACTTATGTATATTATATATAGTAAATATTTACAATATAAATGGTCTACTAAATTTCTAATGCACTCATATATACTGATGCATGCCTCTTACTCCCACACACATGATAAAAATGCATATATATCCCATATTTCGAATTTTTACTGGAGGGACGCTCAATAATTGTCAAAAGAGAAGTTTACTTGTTTGTATAGATATACAGTGTACATATTTATATTATACGAGGTATACATCTACAGACTACATATGTATATAATAGAAGTAAAATGTGCATTGGGTATATGAATAAACATGTACATGTTTATGTATATTACATTAGAACATTATTAGAAATGTATGTATTTATGTAAAGCTGTAGTTTGTATCATACGATTGTTGGTTTGTATGTTGGTTTGTATGTTCGTATGTAATGTGGTGTATAAAATGAGATGGGGATTGAAATGAATTTGGCAAAGAGAGAAGAATCAAATGTGCATTAAAGTGAGGTTTAAAGCTTGGCATCCCAAACATCCTCTACACTTTCTCCCCCACCATCTCAAATCTTTCTTGTCTCGATGCATATTTAATTACAGGAAGAGTCTTCCTATTACGCCTCCTATCGACTCCAACTTGCCAAATGGCCCTAAACAAATCCACAAAGCATAAATAAATAAATACTCGAGACGACAATTCCTCTCGTACCCAAATTAAAGGGGAGAATCCCATAATTTTGAAGGAGAAAAGTAGGCTGTCACTCGGGGCTCCACTTTTCTCTCATTTAAAATTCTGGCTCCTCATAAAGAAGCTTTTTCCCTCCTTGTAGTTTTTTCATTTATCCATGGCGGGTCTTTTCTCTCCCAGCCTCATCCGGATCGTTATGTTCCAATCGGCCCACTTCATATGGCTGCATACCATTATTTCCGATGGATGGGAGAGCGAAGGGAGCGGATGGCGGGAGTTCAAAGACGGGTCGGGGGAATCTCTTTTTATATATGAATAAAGTATAAGATGGGGGCTTTAACAACTTTCAAATGGGATTCAATTGAACGGAAAATGATTACGAGGGGAAAAGAATTTGTTTGATGGCACTCCGAGAGTGTGGAACTCAGGAATGAAATTTCCCAGGTACATGCAAATGCAGGGATTGTTCAATACAACCGCACTCATCAGTTCTCGGGGTGAATGTTGGGAGATTAATCCCCATATAATTTATTTTTCATCGGTGGGGAACCATCTGTAAAATGTATTTATGTATGGGGAGTGGACGGGCGGCGGACGTTTGGGCTTTTTCTTTCGAGTGGGCGTGTCAATCATTTCCCAATTTCAATTCTGGAGGGAAGCGGTTTGAAAAGACTTCCATCCAACTTTTTATAACACCAGAATGATTTTTGGAGATGGAGACGGAAATGACCTCCTCAACTGACCCCTCGAAAGTGAGTGAGAGGCACTCAGGAGCTGAGCCCATTCATATCAAGATAAATTGAATTGAAGATGGGGAGCGAGATGAGAATTTTAATTTTCTCCTACGAGTACTTTAAAGGATATTATGGAGAGGATTTGGGGGAAGAAAACTTTCCCACCGCCCCTTTACATTCACTCCGAAGAGTGTCCCGGGTCTCTCCGAATTGTGTCACCCATTGATTCACAAATTTCTCCCAGTTTGGAAATAATTTCCCAGCTGAAGGCGGATCATAGGGAAGAACTTATCTTCCGGACACAATTTAAGGACCTCCGCCGAATAAATGTTACTCTTTTGACAAATTTGCATCTTTTTCCATTTGCTTCTTTATTACAGCCCTTACAAATTGCTTTCCGCCTTTTAACAACACGCTTACTGCCGCCAATGACACATGAAACGGGGACTTACCTACTTGAAGCGCTTTTCTTATTTACATAACTTAGCACATACTTACATACACTTATGCATAATGCTAACATAACCATAATGTATTCTTTCAATTTGTCCATTGTACACAACATTGCAGTTTTATTCGCCCTTTATACAGTGAATCCCTCCGTGCACTTCATATACTTAATAAGTAAAATTTAAGTGAATATAAATTCTTCTCCAATTGCTTATCCATTAATTGTGTTTTATTATTACTACTAACTAACTTTAAGTAAGTACATAAATAAATAGTTAGTCGTTTAATCTGGTGAAATAATAAAGGAACGTTTTTCTTGTCAATTAAAACCATAAAAACGCCTTGTATTTACTTTCCATTGTGCATAGGCCTATGGTATATATATATTGAGAAATTGAGTTCCCCGATATAAGGAATGGTGGAAGTGTGAAATAACATGCGTACCAAGATTGCATTCTCAACCAACAATGGACCTGTGATGGGAAAAAGTGTTTTAAATAGAAAGAGATTTAGGTGGAGAAAATCCTCAACTCATATATAAAAGATAAAACTAGAAATGTTTGGATTGAAGAGAAATTTTTTATGAAAGGGTGCGGGACTTTGAAGGGGCCAACTTTTTAAGGTTGAAAAATTCAATTTTTTCATATACAAAATTTACTAAATTGAACTTTCTCCGCATAATGTTTCCCAAGTCCTCACGATGGAAGCGAATGAGGGAATGAATAAAATGCATATACTAACAATAAATGGCCCAGGTTAGATTCGGAAACGTTTCCTCTTAATAAAAGGCAAAGTCCTCAATAGAACGAATATACATAAGCCGGGGTTTAAAGTATTTATCTGCCTTCCCGAAGAAGCTCCTTGTATGCTTTTCATCAGAATCATCTTTGTCTTGTTAGTTTTTCCCCTTGGAGTGGGAGAAAGCCTTTCATTAGCTCGGGTGTTGGATCGGATTCGAATTTCATAGGAATGAAATTAGACCTCCACCACCCGCCCGCTTCCGCCGCCTGCCCTCATCCAAGAGAAAAAGAAATGAAAATGAACGAGGAGGCTGAAAAGACTCCAACTTGACATTTCTCCATATAACCTTATGCTCCACTGCTCTGAATATGAATAATGTATGTATTAAGAATGGGGAAATGAAGAGGAATTAGGAAGTTTGTGGGGGCAAGTACTTGAGGAATCTATATCCATAGCCAGCTATATCATCCCTTCCACATTTCTTCAATTTACTTCGCATATAATTGACTTTTTTGAATTATGAACTCGCTGTTTAATAAATGATGTCAGAATAGTTCATACATATACATGTTTTACCTATTTATAAGTTCATAGCTCAAACTTGGTACATACTTTTTTTGTAATATGTGCTCCTTTAATATTTACTTTCCATTCATGTTCATATGCGAACATGAATGGGACCGTAAATTTATTACATTTCGCTTTATTTAATCACATTTCATTTATATGTTATATAATACTAACTACTAAATTGATCTGTTCAATTCAATATTCTTAAATGTATATCTCTATTTCCAATTCGACACAGCAAAACTAACAAAACTAACAATGAGTAATTAAATATAATTTTTAAAATGAATCTCAATTTTTATGTAATTAATTAAATTTCAATTATGTGAATTATCGTATGGGAATAATTATTTGTCAAAACTTTCATAACAAGTTTAATGTTCATTGGGAATTTATCAAACGACGTTAGAAATGAACCATTGTGCAATTGATCCTTGTGAGAGAAAGGCGAGATTTCATTTTGTTTCAAAATTAAATGTTTGTCTATATGTTTAAAGTTGAGTCCGTCGGTTCTCACTCTTTCACTTATAGGAATTTGGAGGATTCCCCTTGCCGAGATTGTCGTGAGACATAGATATAGCCCGGAGCCATTCCTTACATTTACTTCCCTCTAATCCTGTCGGAATGATGAAGAAGTGGATTCGCTCAGAATTCCTTCGACTATTGAGACGGAGCGATAAAGTGGAATATGAGACATGGAAAATAGGATTGGGAAGTTTAAGGCGTGAAAAGGAGACTTCGTGTCGTCAAGTGGTTCAAGATTCTTCATAGTAATGTCAATTCTGGCTTATCGTGACATCCAGGACCTCGAGGCGGTTATATTTATATTATCCTCTCCCCTCCACTTCCCACTCACTCTGGGTGAAAGTAAACTTTTCCATTTTGCCATTTCCGTAATCCCATATTCCATCTGAGATAGGCAACGACCCTCTCCCATCCAATTGAAGGTGAGAAGGGAGAAAAGGCCGTCCACTCCCACACTTCACCCTTTTTTCAAAATCTCTTTCACAGCTCCCTAATTTACACTCACAATTCCCAGCCCGCCTTTTGGAAAATTTGAATATATTCATAATATTTCGAGCAAAACTCGCTCACCCCGCGGAACCTCGAAACCTCGCGTGGCTCTCCCTAATGAGAAGCCAAATGGAAGGCGAAGGGAGAGTTAATGCGAGTGAAAATTCCCTAATTCGAATTAAAGTGATTTATAACTATTGAATTGGGGGTTTTAACACGGAAAGAACTGTCTGAGCTTCCCGCTCAGCCCATCCTTCTTAAAATGGAATATCCCTGTCACAAACACGATGTTTTTCCAAACCCCGCCTCCTCTTAACGAACTAAAAATCCAGATTTGCTAGCGGTAATTAACGGAGCCCTGGAAGCTCCTAGTTCTCCATTAATCAAAAAAATCGAGTTGGTCTCTCCCCGGTTCAATAGGAACATTGGGTTGAGGACTCTCGCAGTCCAATTGAGCAAAGGATCAAATGAAGCTTAACTTGTGTCACCATAACTTTAACTCTCTCCTTTCCCCTTCTCTGCCAACGGTATCTTTTCAAAAAGCCCCATTTCATTTTACAGCGCCTTCGTTCATGGACCCACGAAAGGGAAAATGAACACATTCCCATATGAATGTGCGATTAGGAGGAAGGGGAGATGAAAATGTAACTTTTCTTTTCTCCATTCATAACTTCTCCTTGGGAGATCTTCTCCCGACTTTCTCGATCCGAGTTCCTCAATCCTCCCACCAACCCCGCTCATACTACTGTAGTAGTGGAAATGGGATTCATAGGGGTTATAGCAAAACTTTCTCCTTATATCAATTCTATGCTTCCGCACAGCTTAAGAAACAAAGATACGAGGAAAAACTTGGTTCATCTCTCTTTCCCTCGCCAGTGGATGTAGCGGGATATACAACAGACATGTAGTTACATGACTTGGGCCAGTACAAGAGGATCCTTTTAACATTCCTCCTCGGCCCTATTACAGACAATATTATTGTGGAACTAAGGGAAACAATATGAGCTGGAGAGGGAAACCCAAGTGGAACCACTTGCCTTTTCCCAACTTTCGATAGCCCAATACCATTCAATTCAAAACCTGTAAAAGGCTCATAAACAATTACTTGATGACTTAATTGTCCTATTTCACATTTAATTAAATAGACAATTAAATAAACTAGTTTCGGTTGGTTCAGAAGAGAATCAAAGGAAATGGATAAGATAATTGGATTGAAATCGTAAAGAAATCTAAGTTGGTAGGATAAATTGACTAATTAAGAAATTAAGACTATTCATTTACGTATCCATGATCAGAAAAATAATTTCATGTAAATTAGATGGAATTTCAAATATTCTGATAAAACATTTAAACATACCACTATCTCACTTAATGTGAGCTTAAAAGTGTATGTTACACTCCTATGTATGTATGTAGAGTATATAATATATGTAGTACAAATAGATACTGAATGCAATAGTTATAAAGTACTTTTGGTAAACAATTGCGCCTTTGCCATCTTATATGCCTATGATTTATTTAGGGGGAATGAACATAATGTAAGGATCCATTACTGATAGAGCCGTTTATGGAAAACAATTAATGAAGATTGTCGTGATAGGAATTATTATTATAATTTTCTACGCTTGGAACTTCTCTGCTGCCCCATAGTTCTTTCACTCAAAGAGGTCCATGATGAGAGTCATGATAATAATAAAAGCTACAAGTCTTCATGAAATGGACAAATTGTGGGATTTCCAAATGTACCATTTAGAGCTAAGTAACTCCCAACTTTCAGATTTTGCTCTGATAATGGAACGGCGATATTTCTTAAATGTTGTACATTTATATGACTCTCTCAGAGATTATTGTTTAAGCTGTAATAACATTAGATTAAAGCCCTTATACGATGCGGGAAAATGTCAGTGGAATACGCAATTCAATTAAATACGCATTTTTAAACAGTAAATAGACAATTAGTGTTTAGGAAATGGCCCACAAATTCAAATCTGTCCATTCAAAGATAATTTGTAATTTCAGTTTATTCAATTTGACCATTTGAATACAGATAATTTGTAAAATTTAATTACATAACTTCCATAAAATTTACTTTAAGTAATTATTTATAAATTTAATACATAAATATTTATAAGTAACACGCATGCATATAATTTATATTATCAGTATCAGTTTAATTGTATAAATGTTCCATGTTAAGTGTATTATGTAATATGATTTGGAAAGGCGAAAAGGTGAGATATGCGTTATATCGTTATAGAGTATTGATGAAAAATCATATATAGGAAAATGTTGCGAATGAAGCCTCGTTTTGATACACATACATATTTTGTAGTCGGAGAGAGCTTGTCTGTTCCATTTAGAAGGTATTCGAGAGGATTAAAAGTTTTGAGGGTTTGTTGCGGGACGAGAATTGGAATTCCAGTGACACATGAGTGCATTGGGAGGACAATGCGGAAAAGGAGATTCTCTCTCAGCTCACTCACACTTTAATTCCACACTCGATTATTCGACAATTTCTTTGAGAAAAATGTGGAGAGTTATTCAATTAAAATCGAGTATGTCAATTAGTGTTGTTGTTCATGAGGAGTTGTTCAATTTTCTCTCATCATGTAATTTTCTCATTATTTTCACATCTAAAGAATCCCTCATCTTTAAAGTCTATTCTCATAATTTGATCACAAGCTTGAAAAGCCTGGAAATGGTTTTGTAGACCAAGTAAAACCTCTCAAGTAAAATATTCATAAAGTTCTTTGAAGGCTAATTTTTGCTCGTATGGAAATAGTTATTTTATAGAAGAAATGAATTGTATATTACTGAAGCGGGAAAGTTAAGTTTCATTTGAGAAAGTTGGTAGGAGAACATAAAGGAATTTGTAAGATATAAAGGTGAAATATTAGGAAGAGGGAGATAGGCCTCTTGATTAATAATTTCCTTCTTCTCCACAAAGTTGCTCAGTTACAATAACCCACTTGCCCCTCCGAGTAAACAAAAGGGGGAGCAGACGAAGAGATACGGGTGGGAAAAAGCCGAGTGTCCAGTGAAATAAAAGGAAACTAACTTTGAGATAAGAGTCACACTAGAGTTTCAGAGTTCCTCTTCTATTGGCTAAAACGACGTCCAAATCTCTTCATCCTCGATCTCTTGAAAGGATTTAATTCCGAGTATTATTCTAATAATACATGACATGGGGCTGGCAGCTGGGAAGCGAAGCCTTCCATATCTTCGCAAGTACTATAGCAATGTATGTGTTTCCTGCTCCAACGGATTCATACAAGATATGCCTTCTCCTCATCATTTCCTCTTCCCGGGTTAACCAGGATTTGACCAGGGAGTTGAATCAATAAAATTCCTCCTCGTTAGGAAACCTCATTAAAAATTGCAAATGAAAAAGGTGGAGTCCTTGAGAGGGAAATGGAGATGACCCGGGTTTCTAGTCGGAGTCTCCGAGGAAATGTTGACAAATGCAAAAAGTTCATTGTGGGTCTTTGAGAGATATTTGAAGGTCTTGGGTGTCTCTTCACCTAATCTATCTGTAGGAGCTGAGATTTGAAAAGTTTTAAAAGAGCGGAAACGAACTCAGCCTCCCCTCCGCCTTTCCCCTTACGAGAAAATGAACCAATTTCTCTCCATCCGACCTCCCAAGAATGGGTGGTTGGGAATGATTCATGAAATAATTTAGAACGTGATGAGAATGACTGGCAAAGGGGGAGCTCCGAGGCAGGTGGCATTTCCCCTCAGGTGGAAATCTTCAAACCTCCGCTATTTTCCTACTTTCTCCCCGTAATGAGCCGTGACAGTGGGGGAAATTGAGGGATTTCTTAAAACTTATTACGCCATCCCTCCGCCGCCGCTAAATTGTGTCTCTTCATGCAGGAGATGATCCAATCGGAGGAATAACTACCATTTCCCCGCTGGCTAATTCCAACCGAGCGAAGGGCCAATTTCCCCTTCCCCTCGGCTGATGAAATCTCTCAAAATACCTTGCCCGAGTAGTCACACTCATTTGCCTAAATTAGCAAAGCTCCTACACACCCTAAATACACCAAATAGACATTCCTGCGAAAAAAGTCCCCCTTTATTATTTACAACTCTCGGATGTTTTCCAACGGGGGCGGTACCAAACTTTCCAACCTTTTGTTAATGTGGCTTCTCAGTTCATAATGCAAGGTCGTAAGTGGTTTTCCATAAAAGCATTTGTTAAAATGATGAGAAGAGGCATTTCATAACGTCGTTAGCAGAACAGGGCTCAACTCCCCTTATCACTCAAATCATTACAAAGGGGCTAAAGTGAAATGGTGGAATAATCATGTTCGATGAATAAGCTCACTACCAAAATCAAATAATAATTCAAACCTGATGAAAGAGACATTAAATGCATTGGGAGAAGATGAGTTGGAGAAAATGTCGCTGTTTCATTACTTCTATTAATGCCATTATGAAAGCAAGGAGTAAAATGTATAGGAGCTTAAGAGAGATGTTGGAAGTTTAATAATACTTCCATAATTCCCTTATACATATACAATAGTACAGAGATTGCAATAAACAATGAACAAATGAAACCAAAAAAACTGAAACTTACATAAGAAATCCTAGTTAAGTGCATCTTAAAGAGGATCCATCAGAATAATTAAATTAATTTTTTTAAGTAGATCGGTTAAATATTAAGATTTAATTATTATCATAGCGAGCGAAAATCCAAATGCATGAGGAAAGATAGGGATATGTCATATAAGAGAAACGTTAAAAATAGGCGACACTTTCGCCACCTTTCTCTTTTTATTTGGCATTGCCTTAACTTTTCTAATTCTAAATTATTTGATTTGGAAATTCAGTTAAATTATTTATTAAAATGAGATTTAATTTTAAAGAAAGATATTTATCTGTGAGAAATTTACAAAAAATTCGAATGCTTGTGAAATTGTGAGAGTCAAGAAAGTGGCCATTTAAATCAAAATTCCTTCTTGAATGACGATAGCAAGAGTTGTAAGAAAATGGCAAAAAAACGGAGGCTTGGAAAATGAAAAACCATCGGTCGTCGTCTTTCTGATTTTTTCCAAAAACCGTTACAGAAGCGTCATTTGTCAAAATGATGGTAGATGAAGTTCTACCTCAAATTTATGCAGGATATGACGTAGAAAATATTTATTTTCAATTGGACGGTGCTCCAGCTCATTTTAAAAAATGGACGAGATCATGGTTAAATGAAAATTTTGGTCCAAAGTGGATCAGTAATGCTGGTCCAATTTCTTGGCCCCCTCGTTCCCCGGACATCATTATCAACAATTCCAGAGTTGAAAACGGCAATTGAAGCTTCCAAAACGGTCACGTTGGAGATGTGCAGGAACGCTTGCTTGAGCGTAGAGAGAAGACTTCAGAGGATAATCGAAGTCGATGGAGCTCAGATTATTTAAAATATTTATTAACTAACATTTAAATACTTTTTATTTTAATGCATTACTTTAATATCATTAATTTCTTCAATACCAAAATGTTTATTTTTCATAGAAAGCCAAAATTATTAGAGGCTTATTGATAAACGACCTAACAATATTCCTATCTATTCCTATGCATTTGGATTTTCGCGCGCTATGACAATAATTAAATCTTAATATTTAACCAATCTACTTGAAAAAATTAATTTAATTATTCTGATGGATCCTCTTTAAGATGCACTTAACTAGGATTTCCTAAGTATGTAAGTTTCAGTTTTTTTTGGTTTCATTTGTTCAATGTTTATTGCGATCCCTGTATATCCTCCATTCACAAATACTTAATAATATTATTTACAAACTTGCGCCTCACAAACTTCATTTATTCCTAATGATATGAATCATCATTCTCTATTTCGATAAACGGTAAGTGTGTGTTTACATTCATTATATCATATTCGATTCACTAATTATTTATTTGTGTATTTACGAGAATTTATTGTTACTCCATATGTATATGAATCCGAGTGCGACGACTCTTGGATGTACGAGGATAATGATAACTTTATTGCGCTGGTTTGCAATGTATAAACTTCTGATGGCCACTTGGGTTATGGAGACGTAAGCAGGAGATGAAAAATAAAATAATTTTATGATATTTTATATTATTGGGATCCTTAAATCAAGGGATGGATTTCTTCTTCAAATATTTTTTCATTACGGGTCCAAAAGCTCTCGAGGGCATAATTATTGTTTATAGAGCCCGTTTGTATTTTTTATTGATCAAAATAGGAAATGATGATTTCAATAAAATCGGATTTAGTGTAATATAAATCTGTACGCATTGGAATTTATTAGATTTGACAGAAGGTGAAGGAGGAGGAGTGAATAAAAGGAGATATAAAAGGGTTGGGAGAGGAAGGAAGATGAAAAACGTGAATTTGAGAAAAAGAAACGGAGTAAATCATAAAGAGAAGGGAAATCAAATGGAAACGCTCCACTTACGCTGTCCCATCAAATCAAGGGGAGGCGAAATAGGGAAGGCAATAGAGGAGAAAATGAGAGAATATTCCACATCTCCCCCACTTCTTTATCGATGGGATTGATTGGGAGGGTATGATTCCTCAACTTCTTCACCTCGCTCATCATTCACCCCACCACCCTTGAAGAATCAACTACACGTGAATAAAGTGAACTCTTCATTGTCCATTCCTTTATTTCATTCTCTTCCCGTAGACATGATCCGACTGTATGGGCGCATTTGGTCCTAATTCCGAATTCACCCCGATTTCCCTCCAAACTCCTCCAAATCCGCCAGGAGGGGAACAGATTTCCGAATGAAGGTCAATATAACTGTCCCTGTTGGAGAGAGAAAAATTATTCTCATCTCATAAAGTGTTCGCCTCCTATAAAACCTGACTGATTCAGCGAGGTTCGCTCTGGTAAAGGGCGAATGACCGCGTATAAAATTTTATGAAAAAGTGTCTCCGAGGAGACATTCATAGTCCATTCCCAAGAAGAGTCTCCTCCTTGAGCGCCCCATTGGGAAGAGTAGTTAAGCGAGGGAAAGGCAAATCCCCACCTTCCCAACATTTGTGCAAAATTACAAAACATCTTCTCAATGTCCAATTAATCAAGTGAAGTAATCAACCCGGGTCCCCCTATCCCCTCTCCAGGGGAAGTGGGAAACGGGATGATTATACTCCGCCGCTCCACTTCTTCTTCAAATTATTATTCCCAAGATTTGAAGTTCATTGGAGGGAAGGGGAACTTATGACAATCTCCTATCAGTATGCATCCATTCCCCCATGCAAACTACAAACGTACGAGGAGAAATTTAAAAATATAGTTATTATATACCTCATATTATATAACATATTATATGTCACTTATATCTCTATACCACACTAAGGCTGTGAGTAAAAGGTCATATTTTTTTGAATTTGCCCTCGTACGTATTCAACGTTTGTACCAGTAGTGTGCATGTTCAAGCTTTGTTCCGATTTCACAAAGCCCAAGTTGAAATTTAAAACTTACGGGAGAATTTATTATAAAGAGAAAAATATCTGGCCCATTGTTAGCCCGTATTACTTCCCCATTTGAACTCAAATTCGTTCCATATGATATTTACATAAAGATATGCCTTTCTATGAAGAGCTGACTGAGGGGCTCGAAGGAATGTTTCCAATGTCACATGGGAGGCTCGTGGATCGATAGAAGATTGTGTAGACGGAGAGTTAAGTTTAAATCCGTCCATCCGTACATGCATTAATTTCAGCCATGGAAGACTCGGTTTTCAAGAACAGGGCCAGTTGAAAGTTAAGTTTGAGCTCTCACTGCCAACATAAATAAGAGGGTGATTAGCTGCAATTTATGGAGTGGAAAAGAAAATAACGCTCCCTTCCTCTCCCTACATATCTTATCCACATTCACAACAATCAGTTCCAATCAAATTGAAGGCGATAAAAGAGTCGATTAGATGGAAACGATAGAAGCGGATTGAAGGAGAATTCCCTGAGCCCCCTCGTTCCAATTTACAGCTCGATTAAGGATCAACATCCAAATAAGAGACTCACACGGATCGAATGAAACTCCTGGCCAAGGGCTTCTTCGAAGATGCTAAATTGGTAATTGAAATTGGAAGGAGGCAGAGAAGATGTCAAATCCATCACACTTTTTTAAATTCCCTTTCCCCTCAAGAAAGTGACGGGATTTGGAGGAGGAAGAAAGGAGTGGAAAGTCACGTACGTTTCACATTTATCTTCAACCCGAATGTTTTCATACAGATCAATCAATTTATTCCATTCCTCATGCAAATGGATGTAAATATTAAATGTGTATTGGATGGAAAGAAAACGGTTGGCCGTCCCTCAAGGGCACTTTGTGCAAATAGGAGGAAAAGTGCGACTGGATGAGCTAATTCCTCATTTTGGCCAACGATACGCCATCGGAGGTTTAATCAAGCAAATTTGATTTTTACATTAGCTGAGCAAATTGAAGTTAATTCTCGAGGACTCTGGCAAATAAAATTGGGAAATAGCTGCTTGGGAAATGTTTTAATTCCCAAGTAGGGGCTGTAAAAGAAATGATGTGAATGAGGAGATTCGAGGAATGGGAAGAGAGTTAATTAAACATCACGCATGAATAATTATCAGCTTTGGAGGATTCAGGAATGGCAAATAGTTTCTAAGCCACGTCATTTGTATCCATCGGGGGCGGAAAATCACAACATCCACCTCAGCATTAGGAGAAGATGATGAGCCTACCTTTCCCTTCAGCTGGCCGTGACCAAAGGGAAAACTTCCCGGAGGGGAGGGGAATATTCAAAATAAATAACAGAGAGATGGGAAGACATGTGTATTTAGATAGGAAATAAATCCATCTCGTTGTTCTCTCAATTCACATCATCATTCTTCCCCGTCTGCAGCGAGGTTTCCCGGTGGAGGATTGAAAAAGGCATAAAGAGAATGGGGAAAGATGCTCGGTCGGACAAGACTTCCCCTTAATGTTACTCCATTTTATATCCTCTTTGAGTGAGTGAAACATCTTCGCCTTCCTTCCTCCAACTTGCAAATTATGGTAATTTTATCAACATTTCTTAAAATATGGTTTCGCTCTGCTCCTTCACAATTCAGGGTCCTCCAACTACTTTTTAATCAACTCTAGAGAAATATTATTTGCTTCAGAGGAAACGAATTCATTCAATCCACCAATTTAAGCCCGGATGACAAACCACGATTACAGGTACTTATTAACTAAGAGCTAAAATCAATACTTGTAAGTTATAAGAAATCAATATGAAACAAAAAATTAATTAGGAAAATAAAGTATATCCTACATATAAATACTCTATGTATCTGTATACTTAATACTTACCTAAGTAATGCAGAATAAAGCTTTTAGCATAAATGAAATAGTACATACATACCTATTATGGGTATTGTATACTTATTGTTAACTGACTAATTGACAGATAGCAGTAGGTATAAAATACTATATAAATCATTTAAATCCACATTCGTCAATTATTAAATACTAAAAGTAGTTATTTTATTCACTTATTATTATTACCTATCTATTTACCTGCATTTCATAAATAATACTCGGAAATGTTTGATCAATTTATTTTTCAATTTTGTATATGTTATAATATATCATACATAATTAAAAAGCATTTTTTAAAATTATAGTTGAAATTTATAAATTTTTGACATCTTGAAAAACCTGCCCTACTAATTGAATTCAATAACCAATGCAAGTAAAAAATTCTGTTTGCAAAAACTGTAAATGCTATGCTTCGAATGTAAAATATTTTAGGGAGCACGATCGGATATTTTTTGAACACACATAGTGCCTAGTATGTTTGTATTTATGCATGCGTGTGATATGATATTGAAGAAATTGCATTTGGGCACGTACACATTTGGATATTTGGGGTCCTATACCT
Organism: Neelides folsomi; assembly: GCA_034687125.1. NCBI lineage: Eukaryota > Metazoa > Arthropoda > Collembola > Neelipleona > Neelidae > Neelides > Neelides folsomi. The sequence continues at coordinate 17,697 of JAQGBZ010000279.1, read as the reverse complement.
GATGAGTAGCGATAAAAGCGTTTCTTATATTCGACCCAGTTGGGTGTATAATGTCAAACCACGGAGGAAAAACAAGAGTTTGACTTCTGAACAACTGTTTTATTTACGTATGAATAAATTTGTATGCTCAATGTATGTACATGACATCTACTACTCCTTCTTTAGTTTAAATTTTAAATGTATGGTGAGGTTTGAGGTGAATGAATGTAAACAAAATAGCTGGCATTCACGTGAGGAACCCCGGTCCGTATGTTCCCACATTACATATAATGAAGTTATTGAGTAGTGGGAGAGAAAGTTTGCATTCCCGATGAGCTCACCTTTCCTCGAATCTCCTCATCAAGTTCAATTCCAATTCGCCCTCATCAATATTTCATGAGGAAATGAAATACTCTTTCTCTATGCATCCTGACTTTGCCCCTTTTTATTTATATTCAATAGATCGCGGGAGAACATGGCCTAAATAACCGCGTAATAGAAGGAAGGCAAGTAGCGCGGGTAAAAGTTCAATTTTGATAAATAAATTCATACAGGCTGTACAATTTCCATTTCCTAAAACATTTTGCTCTCCAGATCCGGTGCGAGTTCTCGGAAGGATAAGGAGGAAAGCTGGGAAAGATGGGGATCTTGAAGAATGGGAAATTCCTCCAGAGGATTCTCAATGGACAGGGTCAGTAAATAAGAATGATCAAGGCAATTTATTCACAAAACCTCCTTATCACACTTCCCCCCATATTCACTCACTTGTCTCAAATCTCTACTTCGACGTATGGAGGCATTTAAGGGGGTGCGAAGGGCGTAAATTACATTTCCATTCAACTTTTAAAATAAATCTTTAAATAAATCTTAAAATAATTTCCTGGAATAAATTAAACTTCTTAATAAATTCACTTTTCGAAGGGAGTGGAAGGTAAAATTTAATAAGGATGATTATTGGGAAGGCTTAAACCCGAGTGTGTACAACACACGTATATGATTAATGATATTTTGAAGGATTCAATATTGAAAATTCTTTTCCATAAATCATGCATGAAATTGATCAAAGGTTTTGAAGACTACGGTCCTCCCTCAACCCATACACATACTTACACCCAACACGATAAGTACATACAACGACGGTGTAATGCAGAACGGAACTTAACTTTCACTCCAAGACAAAATCCAGCATTTTCATTACTCATCGTGTCATTGAGGAAGAAGAAGGAAATATAGGAAGTTTCTTCAATGTCACAATATACTTAAAAATAAATCCATCCTCGGTCCATCACATAAGGATAAAACAGCAGGGCGGAGAAAAGACGTTCGGGGAGCGAGGGGAAATATTTTAAAGACTTTCATTAACTCAAATATTTCTTATTTTTTATTAATGGGCCATAGTGAATGAGAGTTATGAAGTTGGATATTATGAGTGATGCAATCAACTCGAGTTCGCCTGTTTCATTTGGCCCTTATTACGGGTCATTCCCCGCATTCTCCTTTCCAACATTTTTCACGGAGGAACTGACAAGGGTTATTGAGTGTAGCTGAGGAGGAACCTCATCTCTATAAAAATATCAATCAGAGAAAGAAAGCGGGCGAAATGAGATCGATGGGGTTTTTCTCTTTAATTTATTTCTTGTGCCAAAGTAGGTTAGAAGGGGAGGAAAACAAAAAGAACGGCCTTCCCCAAACATTTCCTCCGGCCAGGATTCGGAAGAAAGGAACAATTTCAACTGACCGGATATGAGCGGAAGAAGAGAATGAAATAAGGAACGGCGGGTTTCTTACGAAATGAAATCTCTGCTGGTCAACCCGCCCTTCCTTTCACTTCAACCACCAAAGGGAAGTTTTAAATTGGAGTTCTGGGGCGAGGAGGCCTTTGAAGCCTCCGCGACTCATTAAATTAAATTACACGTAAACGAATGAATTGCTGGTTATGGCTTCACAACTTTTAAAGATACCCCATTCACTATTCACTACATTATTAATGGGCGAGCGTGGAGATTCTCCTTGGGTTCGGGTTCCCGAGGAGATCGACGTGGACGCCCTCGACATTCGGCTCATCCCAAGACCACCCTTCCCTTTATTTTACTTTAACCAAAAGGGGAATCTGCAAATTGAGGGAAAATTTTCGGCTCGATGGAGCGGAATGGGACAAGTGCGAGAGAAGCATTTTCAGACAAAGTTCCTCTCCAATTGAGTCGGTAAACAGGGAGAGCCCTCGCATCTTACCACCGTCAAGACACGTATAAATACATACCTCATTACGACGACTATTTCCCTCACCATTGTCACCATTAGAGTCCTTGTAATTAATTTACTCTTTAGTTTAATTACTCGAGAGCCGTAAACCGACACCTGCCTGGCCCCACAACCACATCTATTCGGCACAGTCTTCCATACCCATTCCCTTGGCAAATATTATCAATGACTACTTGTCAATTCCCCAATCCCCTCCAAAATCCGAATCTCTAACCGCCCCCAACAAACTCCAGAAGTAAAGCGAAGAGAAACTGAAACGAAACGATCGCCACCCTAGCGTCATCTCCATATAAAAAACATAAACTTTTCAGCTTTGCCTCGCTCGAAATAAAACGTTTGTTCCACTGCGGAAACCTCCAGCTCATCTATTGCATTAACTGAATTAAATCCTAAATCAAATATGTATCAATAAATTAATCTCAAATTATTCACGTGACGCACAATTTTATTTAAAGAAATAAATAAATAATAAACGCAAAAAGTAAATTCCTACCCTTTTACCATTTACCAATAAACATGAAATATTTATAATTTGAAACATTTAAAATAATACTATAAATGTAAATTATGGATTTTTGTGCATCTTGAACAATAAATGAATATCAGAGTGAAGTAAATGTAGAATCATAAGTTACATTTATTTTCTTTAAAAAACTGCCAAGAGAGCGAAGACTCCATACACGAGGATGCAAGGGTAAGCAACGAGCGGTTGTTGCTTTTGCATCCCCAAAGCCGTCACGAAGAGCTTCGAGGCCGACATGCTGCACCACAGCACAGCGAAAAACGTGCAAATCCCTCCAATGAGCCCCCTATTGATAAACAATTAAAAATAATTATTTAACAACCCGTGTATAATGAATCTACAATAATTAAAAATTAAGTTTTTATGAATATTTTGCATAACATTTTATTATACATATTTTTACCTTGATAATTTATATATTAGAATATTAAACAGATTTTACAATTTACATCAATTAAAATATGTTAAAAATATTATTTTAACTTACTGAAGTGACAAGAGGAGATTGAGGCCAGCCAAGCCGACCATTGGTAGCAAACAGTAGCCAAGGACGGACACCGTCACTCCGAGAGACACTCCAGAGACGCTCATCATATTGAGCAGAAAGTACATCCCGACACATCCGATGACTCCAATCCCGTAGATATATCCGAAATGAACTTTTCCCGCCTGGCAAAGTGTTCATTGTAATAAGATGAATAATGGGGAGAGTGAACTTTTACAAATGAACTTACGAAGAGAAGGATGAATCCAAAGAGGACACAGAAGACGACGGGCCCAGCGAGATCCGTATCTTGAAGAATCGTCGCGTCTGTATTCCTCAGAGGGTTCAAAACGGACCGGGTCTGGAAATAAGAATGATTAACGTAATTTATTATAAAGAGACCTTATCTCCACCTTCAGTCATTTATCCGGCAGGCCGGTAAAAGTTGTTTCCTCCAGGGGAAACCCGGTCGACTCCCGCGCTTCCTTCCTCGTTCCCCGCACAACAAAGAGGAGAGAAAGGACGCCAACAGATGTCGAAAAACGAGCTTTCACTTCATCTTAAGTGAGGAAACATGTATTGGCTAATCTTCTTATCTTAATTAAACTAAACAACGGCCGTTCGGAATCTTATAACTTCCTCTCCCTATCACCTCCATTACTTGGAATAATGGGGCTGACAAATCTCTTTATGGATCTTGGATTACTCGCGTACCTAACTCCTGCCCGACAAATCCCTCACTTTCCTCCGATTTTTATCCCAAAGGGGGGAAATGTGAAGAACCTTCTCAATCCGGATCCGCCGGATTAACAAATGAGGATTTTAAAAAGGAGGGAAAAGTGAGGAATTGGAGTAAATAAGAAAATACAAGGATCAATTGATTGAATATTAAATAGTGGAAAGGCGATAAATTAGGACATAAATCATAGTGAGGGAATTATCAAAGGCGGTTTGGGGGCCCAAGCAGTTGCGGAAGGTTCTCTAAAGAGGAGAGTGAAGAGAGTGGAAATCGAATTACGACCCTTCTTTATTAACTTAGTAAATGAAATTAAGGAACTTTCCCCAACGTTGGGCCTCTTTAGTGGAAAAATCCCCTTTGAAGCCGAGTTGTTCAAATGACACGGAGTCGTGGGGGAGTGATAATTGGAATGGCCAATCCGCGACTTGAGAGACCAAAAGCCAAGGGAACCCAAATGAGAGTCAACAGAGTGTGAAGGCACATTGACGTGTGGCTTGAGGCCCTTTTGACGACGAAGGAATTGATGAGGGGAAATGGTAAAGTTGTTGGAAACTCAAGGGGTCCAAAGAGACCCGTGTTACATATTTCAAGAGGATCTTTAACGTGTTTAAAAGTCCCTCGAGTGCCTCAATCTCGAGTAATGGGAGAGGAGGCCGAGGTTGGTGGGAAAACATTGATCGGGAGAAGGTAATGAAGAGGATCCGAATCACGCGGAGCTTCCTCAATCCTCCATTAACCTCACGACCCCTCCGTCAGCATTTTTAGCGGGGAGCAAGTGGGCACTTTGGCATAAATTGAAACTCCGCTCCCACGGAAGCTGAGGAAGAGAACCTGTAAATTAGGCAATTCACTCCCATTTCCTCCGAGCCCTTCGCTGGGCAAAGTGGAGGAGGCGGAGCCCCAGAGTTCCCATTATTTTAAAAGAGACCACCAGAGCCCATCTCGCTCCTGTCCTTACTTGTTTTTAGGTAAAACTGTCACGCCATTTCCGCAGTCATAAATCATAAAGGAAAAAATTGGAGGCGAAGGAAAATGTGGAGATTGAGAGGCATGAGGGTATAAAGTAGACACAACTGATTTCTCCGCATACTCCCACAATACTGGAGAACACCGACCATTGGAAAAACATCCATGTTGTATCCACTCCCATGTGAATTGGAACTTATATATTTGCTCGTATACCAATCCTGTAGGAGATTCCATATATCCTCCTGAGCTCCCTTCAGCCCCACACCCAACTTCTCCTTGAGAAGGAGCGATAAGGAGAAATGCACGAAAGGGAGTCTTTAATCTCAAGTAGCTTTACTACATGATTGACGTATTCCACAAGCGTGGTCGTCAGACGAAGGAGCTCGATCCGGAAATGATGTTCCTCCTATCATTTCTCGGTGGACATCCGCGCCCATTCCTCATACAAATCCGCAAAACCTTTTTCAAACATCCCCATAAACGTTCCCTGCCCTCACCTCCCAACTTATTTCACGAGAGAAATTGAGCAGATGCAGCTCCCACACGGAAAAAAAACTTTGGACATTAGTGGGATGATCTCGAAAGAAAGGCATTAGGAGAAGTGGGGGTTTGGGAGGGAGCGAGAAAAGCCTAAGAGATTTCATTAGAGTAATCCTATTACAACCCGCCGAAGAGTATCATTGTTCTCCGAGACTGTCTCGAGGGATTGTCCGGGTGACATGGGGCCACCTGAGTTGCCCACTTCCCTCTACCAATTAAATCCCTCCACCACTCATCCCACAATGGGAATTAAAAGAAGCGGAAAGAGTCGTTAAGACATCCACCAGAGGAGAAATCCGCCTTACTATTTACCATATCATATACATACATGGTTGGTCCTTTGATATTCATTTCCTCTCAACCTCATGGTTTCTCCATGTGAGCCTTCTCCACCACAGGCCAAATGAGTTCCATCTGAATGGGAAAGATAAGATCCCAGGTCGGTACAGATAAATATTTATTCTCATTCAATCCATCCATCCGATATGAATAGTTGTTGGGGGTAAATGGAGTAGAGGTGAATCAATAAGCGTTTATTTCGTTCCTCATGAATGGGAACTCGAGGGTCTCTTCAATTCTCAAAGGAGTGGAAGTGCGTGGTGGTAGATGAGCCGGCTCGCGGGCGTCGCGGGCCCAGATCGCTTTTTTCCCCACTTCACTCCGAGGGAGCAGCCAAGAGCAGGGGAAGTTCCCATGCACAGCTCATGCTCTCAAACTCGCAATTCTCCCCACTCGGTCCCTACTCGCACGAGTCGCCCGAAATACTTCAGTCACCCAGCATAGCACAACCTCGCTGCTGCTCCCCATTCCGTCAAGGAGAAAAAATCCAAATTGTTTCCAAACAATGGGAGGAATTCGAGGAGTCAAGTAGTGATCGTAATTGAAGCTCTTCCCAGTGATTCCAATCCACCCCTTTTGTCAAACCTTCTCTAATCAAGTGGAGAACAAGAGACACCGCAAAATATCTCCTTGTCCCATGTAGTTCATTCAAACCCTGCTGGGAATCCTCCCCCACTCTACAATAGTAGGAGAAAAAAGTGTGAGGGAGGGTGGAAGGAGACGTAAATACTCCACTTACCCATGACATACCTGGGGGGAGAGTGAGGAAAAGATTCCAACGCAGTTCAAAAATGTCTTTTTCAGACCATCCTTCCACATGCTTCTGATTAGCCTCGGGAATGAATTGAGCTTCTCTCAGTCTCAACTTACGCGTCAGGGGAGGATGTGCCGGCTCTTCGCACATTGATCACCGAGGATTAAAATATTCAAGGAATTGTTTGGGAAGTGAGGGGCCGTGCGTGGGTGTGGAAACATCAACTCTCCTGAGAGTGAGAGAAATAAAAGGGAAAAAACCTCTCTGTGTTCTCAAATGAGAACGCTGAACAAGTCGTGATTGTTAATTGTCATTGGGCCTCTTGAGAGCCATGGTTTTGGGTTCCTTTTGTCTCTAGCCCGAGTGAAGTGTGTTGGTGGTGGCAAGATGTGGAGTGTGTGAGAATGACCGAACCCTCTGATGGCCTCAAGACCAGGCATGAGTGGGACTTTACATGTCTATTTCCTTCTTCTGCTCCTTCTAAACTTTTCTGCCAGCTGCCCCGTCCCTTGCATCTGCAAGTGGAAAGGGGGGAAACAGACGGTAAATGTTCTCTTAAAAATATTCCTCTGAGACTCCGCATTCAAAAAGAATTCCTCATTTTATAGTAATTACCAGCCAAGGAACATGGGAGTTATTTACATTACCCAACCCGCCCATTGCCCCCACACTCAGCTTAATCGCATGTTGAGAGAGTTGTAGGTGGATGGAGAAATTGTAGATCCTTTCGGCCGCAGATGTGAATAGTCCTTCAACTTAGGGCTTGTACACAGGGCCACTCAATATTAACGGACGCCTTCCCGACGGAGGGCACGGAGAGACCGCCGTTAATTATGAATCCGAATTGTGTGGTAGGGATGCATAGCTACATAACTATTAGTACTCCTTGGCTCCATGGGCAGATAGGAAAACCTCGTTGTTGAAGGAATGCGAAATAACAAGGCTCACCTTATTCATTTCAAGATTCGGGAGGTGAGCGGAGAATTAATTATTGAGAATGTGGAGCAAGTAATAATTTCCTATGTGAGTCCTTCCCATGAGACTTTTAAATTTTCGTGAGAAGGGAAAAGTTTTGCGGGGCGAGGAGGGAGAATACGAGATGAGTCCAATGTGATTCCCCACACTCTCTCAAACCGCCTTTGTTTGTTCGGGAAAAGGTGGAGTGTCGGAACCAGAATTTGAACGCTCTCCCGGATGACATCGACGCGGAGACTCAGGTACTCGACATCTCTGGAAACAAATTACGAGTTCTGCCGAGGGACACCTTCACGAGGATCGGGCTCCTAAATCTACAAAGGGTCCATGTGCGGAACTCTCATCTGAGCCAAATCGACCCAGGGGCTTTCAACGAGCTAATCAACCTCATTGAAATTGACCTCGCCGACAATCTCCTCACGGCAGTCCCCAAAGATGCCTTCCGAGCAACGCCGTTCCTTCGGTTCATAATTCACCCATTTCCCGCTCCATGGAGCTTCAAAGAGGCCTCGGACATTTGACTTGTTTTTCCAGGGAGCTGAACCTGGCTGGCAATCCGTTGGTCCACATCAAAAACGGGGATTTCGACCATGTGCCGCAGCTGATCAAGCTCGAGCTGAGCGGATGTCAACTAGTGAGGATCGAAGATGCCGCCTTCGCCCCGCTCTCCCTCCTCGAATCCCTCAAGATCAATCAGAACCGATTGAGTGGCTTGAGCAACTACACAGTAATAAAGGCTGATTGAGGATCCTCATTTTCCCACGCCAGTTCCCACCGTCTCACATCCTCGTTTGTACAGGTAAAGTCCCTCGCCCAGCTTCACGGCATCGAGCTGGATGGGAACCCCTGGGATTGCGACTGCCGCTTGCAGCAGCTCAAGGTTTGGATCGAGGCCCGCAACATCCCCCACCCCATCTCTCCGCTCTGTCACACTCCAACGAGGCTGAGAGGTCAGGCATTGTCCTTACGTACACAAACCGCGCCGAGAATCCCAAATGAGCCAGGCGGAAGGGGCGTAATGAGGGGGGACGCCAAAGTGACCTCAGGACCCGCTCGGCATGGCAACTACCTCCGAAATCGAGATTTATGTCCTTCCAGGGCGGAGATTCGGAGATCTCAACATCACGGACTTTGCCTGTACGCCCCACATCCTCAACTCCGTCCGGCGAGTGCGGGTTTACGAGGAGGAGAGCGCCACCCTCGAGTGCCTCGTCGACTCCCTCCCGACGACCATCCGGTGGTACCTGGGCGGTCGGCCCATCGCCAACAACACCGTCATCAGCTCCAACAGGAAATTCCTCATTTATGAGGTGAGTGGGAGGATGGGATGGGAGAGGTCTGATTGAGGTGTTTTGCAGGAGGGTCGGCGGAGTCTTCTAGTCCTAACGAACCCTCTTGAGATGGATTCAGGTGACTTTTTCTGCGTCGTCGAGAACCCAGCCGGCCTCATTGAGGCGAATTTCACTCTTGAGATCCTCCCGAAACCTCCGTTCCCAACACTTTCCTCCACACACATTGCCATGATGACAGTGTCTATACTCGGAATCCTTCTCTTCATCCTCTCAGCTCTTCTCTTCGTTGTCTGGAGGAAGCGGAGCAGAGGATTGAAGCCTCCGGAAATATTAGCAGCATCAACTCCAGTGAAGCCTCCGCGGCTGAGCTACGAAATAAATCCCGGCTCACTGGTCGGGAATGGCTACAAGGGCAAAGGAGACGACAATCCCGATCTCATTCTCGAGACGAACAACGGGCCTTTCCAGGTAACGACCACACCTCCCCTCCTGACCTCCACTTCTCACGGCCATCCTTGGGCCAGACCCTGAGCACATGTGGCGGGGAGTCGTAGAACTCGGGGCGGCATGATAAGTTCGGCCGTGCGTGTGCGGAGTGTTCGGCCCTTCCCACCTCCCACATGCATGCTGGTCGGAGTGATGGATTGCGAGAGGAATAGATAATGGCAGGAGTTGTAATCTCAGGACCCTGGTGGGGAGGAGAGCAGCAATAGCGAGCTCAACTGGGAGCAGGTGAGTTACCGGAACATGGGCTATGCCACCGAATACCCCTCCGACTACGGCCTCCCCATCATCCACGAACACTCTGCCTTCTCCGAGCCGGGTAGTTTGTACAACGGGGGGCCGAGCGCCGTGTGGAAGAAGAGCAAAATCGGGGCGCGGATCACGGCCCCCTCCTCGAGAGACTCTCCTGACGAGGGCTACCAAGAGGGCTACTGCGGAACCGACGTCTGAGAGATCCATCCCCCGATCTCGCCCTCCTCGGCGCCCAACTGGGACTCCCTCACCCAAGTGAGTACACAAGGCCTTAACATCCCCACTTTCACCGCATGACTCACGGAGGGGACGGCCCGGGCTTTCCCCACAACTTTGCCCGACTTTCATTCAAATCCTCCACGAAACTCGTTTGGCTCCGCTCCAACCTTTTTCCCTCCTTCCAACGAGGGTTGAACCCATCCCCTTCATTTTTCCCTCAAATGAGATTGATAGATCATTAAAATATGAGAGAAACAGAGGACCCCATCGATCGCCCTCATCACATTCCCCCCATAAATATTTCCAAGCCCCCCATCATCCCTTTCATGTCAGGGCCTTCCTCCGCCCCTCGGTTCCAACTCCACTCCAAATGCTCCAATTCCTCCCTTTGTGGTTCCAGAGGGGGAAGTTGTAGAATGGAGGGAAATCCAAATAAAATAATTACTTGCAAGGACCCACTTCAAAATAATGGAAGGCCCCGTGAGATCAAGTGGGCCTCATTAAAAGGATTTTTTATTCACAACCTCGCCCTATTTCGGGCATTTCGCCCATTGAGATGGAAAATCCTCTTAATCTCTCATTATGAAATTCCTGATATGGATTCCCATCTACTAATATATTATAAAATATATACTTATATATGCATTCACATCCATTCACTTCAGGCCCTTCAATTCTTGCAGTCGAGCGGAGGGGCAATTAGATCAAATAATTTTCAATCATTCTCTTTTCAGAACTCGGAAGAGCGAACCGAAGGTTGAAGAGGACTTGTGTGGAGAGAAGGCTACATTATACATAAATATACATACTTACTACATATATGAATGTTGTTTAAACTACTCTTACTTTTAGCCTAGCCCGTTTGTACATATTATTATGGCATATTCGAAGTAGTAGAAAATCAATGGTTATGATGAGGACTCGGATGATGATTCCTCGTTTTTGTTAATTGCGGACTCCGCATGATACCAAAGGTTCGATGAATAAAACGTCTGTAACTTTTAATTTAAATTTGTGGAAATTACCGAGCTACGATCAAGGCATACATATGTACACCGGCACTTCAACAACTTATATTGTACCATTATGAAACTATTAAATTAATCTCTCTATATCTCCTCCTGTAGGCTGAAACAATGTTTAACTCTGTTTGAGCTCGAATAAAGAAATTCCTCGAGTTTTAATGAACTCAATTTCCATTCATTTCCCATGTACGACCGAGCGGTAGCTGAACGGTGGAGACGCGAAAGGTACGAGGCTCGTAAGTACGCAACTAAATATAATTCAAACACTTCCACCATCCCAACTCAAAACCATTTAGCCAGAGATGGGCCAGAGATACTCTCAAATGCGGCCTGGCTCATTTTCCCCGAAAAAGACGTGGGCTGATTAAAGAGGACGATGGCGGGGAGATAAGCGGGGCAATGAGCGTTGGAAATGAATTAAAGGCGCGGGATTCAAAAAATAATTGAAATATAAATGACAGGGTGGTTTAGTTCAGGAAATTGAATCGGAAAGTTAAAGAGGGGAATTCGATTCTTAATCGAAGTCTCTCTTATAAACCAGAAACGGAGGGAAATTCCTTTACAAATCCTCTCCCTCCAATTCCCATCCATTTGGAGTAGGGATTGGGCGAGTCAATACACCCTCAGAAGAATGAGTAAAAAATGAGTAGAATTCTATTATACGGATAAATCAGGGCGTAAGTACACCAGGGTGCCCCCAAATGACTCCGCCGTCCGACAATTTATTATGGGGAGTAACTCCCTCCGTTTTCGATCGAGAGGCGTATCATTATTACTACAATGGGAACGTTTTGATAAAAATTTTGCGACGCTGGCTACAAAAAATCCTCCCATTCCCCCCCCCCCCCCCCCCCCCACCGTATCCGAACACTTGGAGATCTATGACACATTATGAGATGTCTTGGGGAGTGTGAATGGGCCCTGAGATGTGATTCTAATTCTTTACTCCCCATATCCCCCTCATATCACCATGACCTGTCTCTCCTCCATGTAACGCTCAATCAAGTGATATCAAAGAATTGAGTTGATGTGCGGGAGAATTCTTGGACCTCAAATGATTTATACTTTTATTATAACAGTTATCTAACTGGGAAAAATAAATTACCTTCTCCATGATGTACGATGGGTTTATTCCGAGCTCTGCAATAAAAAAACACTCAAATCAAATATAAAATTCAATAAAATAGTAAAAGACTATTAATATACATTTGTAATAAATGTCACTTCCAGGCGGTACGAGAGCTAATGTCGTGAACTTAACAATTTATAGGAATGTAGTGGGGAAGAGGAACCTTAAGGAAATTCCAAATGTCTCACAGTTCAATTTTCCTTACAAACTTTACTGGAAACTTTCAAAGGAAACCGTAGGAGAAAATGCGTCCAAAGAACAAAATCCTCATTTTACATACAATCTAAGGTGTTTAACAGACTCGAATTCTCCATAAGAATATACGTCATAATGTTCACGCTAGATCAAATTTATATCATTTATATGTAATGTGCTATTTATAACGCTCATATATGAATATCATAAAATTCATACACAATAAAAGCCATATAGCACAAGATTCCTGTAAGAGATTCCATAAAACCGCGGTTCATTCTATTTATTATCAAACTTTACAATTAAACACCTCAGTTTCTCATCGTTTCCCATTTCATTGCTTGCTACTTAATATGTTCTATACAGTTTTAAATCAAATCACTTCTCTTATCTCTGTCTCTTATGAAATTTTAAGATCAAAAATAAATACGCCAACGCTTTTATAATTGTCAACAAAATTACTCTATAAAATTATATAATTTTTATATATTCTATATAATTTCATATTACATTACTAATAAATAAATGAAGTCAATTTTTAAAAACTATTTAAATTGTCAACAGAATTAAATAAATTGGATATGATTTCAACATTACTTATGACATAACTGAATAAATAAATATATAAAAGGCACAACTTTTGTGAATTACAATAAATGAATTCTTATTCTTGTGGCATCATAATAATCAAATTGAACAATTAATCTCATCAAATTAAATAAAAAATCAAGACGCAGTAATTTAAAAATGAACAGTAAAAGAGAATCGAACCTTCCAAGAGCGGTGCCTCTTCTGTAAAGGTTGAGTCAAAGTCGGTGTTGGCCGGTGGCCCAGCTGATGGCTGTTGTGGAACATAATATTGAACCGGAGTAGCCATATATGACCCAGCCGGAGAGCCATAAAAACTCTGCTCGCCCGAGTCAAAGTCAAACGATTGAAATTGACCACTGAAAAGATCCAGATTTAATTAATTATCAAATGACAGGTGAGTATTGTGTTAAAGTTGATGGGCTTAAAGGGGAAGAAAAAAGGTATTCACCTCGACATTCTCCACTCGCCTATTTAATCCTATATTTAGTTGAAGATTATGAAATATTTCACTTTACTGATTTTATGAATAAATATGAAATTTCGATCTCAAGTTAAAGTTTGAAGTTCAATTGAAATGAAATTGAATGACGAAAGATAAGAATTTCGCTTCCCGCTACCTCCACCCTTGATTTAGTTTTAGTAAACCTGTGAAGGGGAAATATGAGAAAAGCCAATATTGATTTTTCTATTCCATAATTTGGCTATAAGTGATTTTTATTTGTTCCGAGGTGTAAAGGAATTCAAAGTAGCTCCAACACGAAAGCAAAGGAATTGTATTGATCAAACTGGAGAGCCAAATTTTCTTACACTCTTACAAATTCCAATTTGCATTTTGAATTTTTAGCCCCCAATGGGATTGTGAATTTAAGAAATCAAATCATCCACCCACTTTTCCCATTTACCATCTTAAATTACATATATTGACAATAAATACCCGAAAGTTTGTGTCAACAATAAAGTGGCGAAAGTGTGGAGAGAATTCTCTCCCAACAGTTGTGGTTTGGGAAGGGAAAGAGTAATCCCCCCATTGTTACTCAAGAAAAAAGGTAAATATGTCACGGACTACAATATCTGTCCCGGGGTGAGGGATGTGGAAAAAGGGGAGACTTGAAGATTGAGAACTTCACTTGACGGGTGCCAAGGGAAGTTGACGTGAAGAGATATGGAGTCTGAGAAGAAGCGCCAAGAACGGGAGGAGCGCGAGAAACTTCAAAGGGACCTTGAGGAAGAGGAAGCTTTAAAAACGGAGAGGAAAGTTCGAAGGGAAATGTTTTACAGGAAGATCCAGTTGAGGGAATCCGGGAATGTTTTTAAACTTTACGATCAAATTATTTTTGATTATTTACAAAGGAAAAAATCTATTCATGAGGTTGGGGCCGGATTTTTATTTTTCCCCTTTTTTCCCTCCTTGCTACTTATATAATACAAATTTACATAAGTTTATGGGGTTCGTTCGTATATGCACCCCTTCTACGGCACGTCACTCCTCATTGTTTGACTTTCTCCTCTGCTGTTATGAGGAATGTAAGCCTTAAAGCTTTATCAGATTTGCACACACGTACCATTCTTTGTTTCGATGACTTCTTTTTCTTTTTTGGCAACTCCCTATGTTTATTTGATCCTTTTTTTTTAAATAAACAAACACTTCGACCCTGCTCATAATATTTTTATATTCAATAAATTCTAATTCAATTCTTCTTATTTGCCTCTTTTTCCTGAATTGAAGAGGAATGGAGAATGAAAAAAATGTAAAATAATGATCTTTTTCCTTAATGATGACAGTGGGAGGTTTACACGTCGTGTGGGAACACACCTTATCTCAATGCCCTCAACGAGATCAATTCCTACGTTTCCTCCTGGGAGGAGGAGATGAAGGAACCGACAGTTCAAAAAGTTTCGGACCAAATTCCAGAAACAATCTTGGTTAGTCAATTTAAGTAAAATTGAGAGGATTTGAGGAAGTATGCTAATTCTCTTTTAATTCCTTTAGTTCATTAATGAGATGAAGAATTTCCTAACTTTCCCTTTTGACTCGGCTTTCTCAGGAACTGTGAGGGAAATTGGATTGGTAAGTGTGGAAAATGGAGCTAGATTGTTTCACTTCTGTTTATGTTAACAAATAACCTTTTTATTTGGAAGTTTGAGTAAAGAGAAGGTCCTTAGAGGTAATCACACTTTAAAACTATTTACTCAATTTCTCTCAAATGCAGTCCATGACCTTTTATGTATGAAATTCTCATGAGGAGGAATTCACGAGGATGAATAAAAGAGGATTGTAAATAATTGAACCCCATTCCAGATCTACCAAAAACTGAAGAAGAAGCAAGAGGAAGCCATCGACGGCGCCTCGTTCGCCCTGATAAAGAACCTCAACGAGTTGTTTGATCCCGAAATCGGAGTTTTTGTTTCCATCTTCAAATCTCCGAAGATGAGTCATTGTCTGTGGGGGAATATGTACATGTGTCCGGAGTATGACAGCTACATTTACGAAGACGTCAAGTTCCGGTTCAAAATCCCAGAGTTCCTCATGAAGGTGAAGGGGATTTATCGGCTCGTGAAGTTGGAATACGACCATTTCTCCGACTCTTCTTATTCCTATTTCCCACCTGGCATCCACGACGCGCTCCGAAATTGTAAATTATTTCCCATTCTTTTCCCCAATGGCTCCAATTCCACTTATTAAAATTGACAATAAGACGAGGGGGAAGAAAATTGTATGAGTTGATTAGACACACGCGTCAATGTAGGTCACGTATGGAACAATGTGATCCATATACAGTTTGTATTTATAGGTTGGAGTTAATACGTATAATGTAATATTTAATAAACTACAAAATATTTATCTGTACATTGAAGCCTTGAGTTTGGCGAACTTAGCAAACGTCATTTAACATCATTTCCACTGTTTAACACACTCGTGAATAATTAAAGTGATTTAATTCCGCAAATGGGTTTGAATTCTCCAAAGACTCCAAAATCAATTGTGTCCTCCTCGTATTTATATAAATGACAATTGAGTCATTAATCATAGATTTAAAAGTAAAGTTGATTGGATGAATAATTAATATTTTTCATTATGAAGCCATCGATGATTGGGCCCTCGAGAACAACTTGGTCCCTCCGCCGTCGAGCTGTAAAGAGGTGAGCAAAAGAGGAATTCTCATCATTCTCAATTATGCCGTTTGATTACACAGGATATAAGATATATAAGACCTAAGTGCGACAAGTTCATTGTGTAATGGAAGGAGACAAAGGCGGAGAATTTATTTTCAACTTGAGTAGAATGAATATCCGAACGCCTTTGTTGGTGAGAGATGTTGGAAAAGTTTAGGAGCTCTTTGAGCTATTAAGGGGAAAAAAGAGTCGATTATAAGATATAGGAAATACAATACAGGGGGTCCTTAAGTACATACGAGCCGGGTATTTGAGCGGATAGGAATAAGTGAGCAGAATTTGGAAGAGCAGAAAGTAAAGCAACTTCATGGTTTTCCTCTTTAATAAGATTTCCTCCACAAAGAAGATTCGTAGGCTGTCAAATGAAAAGAAAAGGATCAAGTTGTGCATATACTTCATAGATCCCGACAAGTTTCACAACTTCCACGTGGCGGGATAGGGCGGGAAAAGGGGTTTGATATTTAGCAAAACTTTTATAGGATAATAGGTTGAGAGCTACTTAGGAGGGAAATGTTTGTTGTAAAATACTCGCCATGTAAAGTGAAGGCGGATGAGGCAATTTATCAAAACATACTCTCTTCATGTTTCCACAATCAATTTTCATATTGTTTTCCGCAATTTGTACCCGTTTCAATTAAGTTTAAAATAGGACGTTTAATCATTCCCCGTCCCTTTTGGAGGAAATTATTGAATGAGGAAGTATGCAAAAAATTCTATAAATTTAGGCGGAGCGACGTAAAAGAATTTGTTATTAAAAGCGACGGCGAAATCGTCCTTTAACTTCCAGACAATCGATGGGAGTGATAAGAGGCTGATAAAAAAAAGCCCTATAGCCCCATAGCCTCCAAATGGGATAGAAAAGGGATCGTTGAGGTTCAAATCTTTGAATCTCAAGTATAATTAATATTGACAATAAGAGAGGCCTGGTTCTAAGTATTATATATGGGAGT
The DNA here is from genome assembly GCA_034687125.1 of Neelides folsomi. Classification (NCBI taxonomy): domain Eukaryota; kingdom Metazoa; phylum Arthropoda; class Collembola; order Neelipleona; family Neelidae; genus Neelides; species Neelides folsomi. Next base: position 802 of record JAQGBZ010000279.1, on the reverse strand, counting down.
AGAGGGGAGCGGGCGAGGGCGGCGAGGGAGAACGAATAAATCTTGGAGAAGGTGGGATGGCAGCCTCTTCCCATCTACCCCCGAAGGACACGGAAATCAATGAGGGGGAGAAAGAGGTAAAGCCCGGGACTCTTCTTCATTTTTCATTTCCAACCCGTAAGGTGAATTCTGCAATTGAGAAATGCCAATCTCAGAGAGACACTACCAACTTTATCTCTCCTCGGTGAGTGGGAGGGCGCGTAATGAAGTTCTTTTAGACAAGGGCCTGGTTAATCCCAAACGACCCCTTTTCTCCTCACTATGCACTATCGAATCCCATTAAAATTCTACTACGCTAACCGTTCCGACTCTCCCCCTATCAATGACTTCACTCAAGATAAAGACGCGCCCTCTCAATCCCATCTCTCTCAGCCGAGATCAAAGAGGAGGTAAAAGGGAAATCTGGAACTAGTACTAGAGGCAAATGAAAAGAATAACTTCCAGATTGAATTATGATAAGATGAAAGTAACTGAGGGTGGAGTGGGGAATATAAACATATAGGTAGGTACTTACCCATAGCTAACTATTCCTCTCATCCGGACCAATACACACATCCTATATTTTTCACTTTTACACATTCTCGTGTAACGAGTACATTGATGTAAGCCAGGCTCCGTATAGTTGAAAAAACTGTCAACTATAACTATATAGTTAAAATATTTTCTAACTATAACTAAACTATAACTAAACTACCAGTAAATTGATTGGGGATATAGAATTTATTGAGATTATGAAACATTCAAATGACTTCAAACCTTATCC